>JAUJYZ010000507.1:0-245032 GCA_033675265.1 Actinostola sp. cb2023 | reverse complement strand
GGCATGGGGACGACGGTTATTGGACGGTTCAAAACACTTGCGGATGCACAGTCTGCAGTAAGTATGGTCCACATCCGACGGACGACAGGATCGACCCATAATGGCGTCACTAAAGTATCTAAAACATCAGTTTTGGTCAGCTTTGAAAGAAATAAAATATATATTTGACCAAACTTTTACACATAAAACTCCTCTAGAGTTTCATCTTCTATGTCAGTCTATTTCGAAACTGTTTCGAAAATTATGTTTTTGACTGTGCGTTGCTCATAATAATAATAATGATAATTTAATTCTTAGAAAAAGCAGATTCCATATGGATCTCAATGCTCTTTACAAGTAAAGTAATAATACAAACATATATATCAAATAATAAAAGATAGGAAATATAGAAAATTATCGAGACTCAAGAGTAAGGCGTGACTAATATAAATTATGTGAGTGGTTCATAGGAACCAACAAATAAATTAACCTAAAAATTAAACAAAAAGGTCTTGAGTCTCTGTTCTCATCTCTGTTCCTCGCTTTTTGTAGCTACTGCCTTCTGGGAAGGCGTAGCTACTATGCCACGAGTGTGTAAGTAAGTCCGTAAGTATGTCCCGTAAGTGTCCAAATTTTCGGGTTGACTCAGATTCGTTTCGGAAAACCCGATTGAAGTGAGTCGAATTACTCGAACGAGAGCGAAGACGAGTGAAGACTAGAAAACCTTTTCATGATGATACCAGATGTATTGTTGTTCTATTCTCGTCTCGACCGGCATTTGGTTCGACTACATTTTGTTGATTTTGTCAACTTAGTCTCGTCTATAAGCGACTTCTTATCGATTGCAACGTTCAAGCTACGCCGTTCTTCCATGTGCTCGATGCCCGCTCGATGTTTACGTTTAATGCGAGTGAGGTAAAAGCAAGACTCTAGCTAGTCTCTATTTACAATGATTTTGTGCTTTTCTGCATCAGGAATCAAGCACAGCTTTCAGCTGATGTGTCCAGTGTTTTCTCGTAAATAATTGTTCAGGTTTTTTGACAGTCTTTATATAATTTCCACCAGGCAAACGATCGCCGAACCTTAGGTGGTTGTTCAGTTGACGATTTACTTGTTTAGCACAGTATTAAAAACAGACATTGCTATTACAATTAGTTTGTTCTCTCAAATAAATGATTCATGGTTACGATTACCAAATGTTGTTGTTGATTAAATTTTAAATAACAGTTTATATTTTCGTAGTTATTCTCTTCGTGTAGACCAAGGGTCAACTCTGCCAGACTGTTGTTTGTTGTCGATTTCCGTTCATATCGTTTACTGAATTAAGTTAATACTTGTGTAAAACTTGTGAACACTTGAAATCTCACTCTTAGCTTTGATTCAAACGTTTTTTTTTATTTTTGTTATTATGGTTCATTATATAAATTATATATTTATAGCTTTACTTTGTTCTTTTGTTCTTTCAAAGAGCCACTTCGGTGGAAATGCAATCATTAACCATTTATTATTAAGTTATATTTATTATCATTTTTGTTACACCATCACAACATTTTCTTTTTCACATTACATTTCTTTTCTCCATAATTTCTTTCCTTCATTTCTCTCCTTTCTCTATTTTTTCTCTTTTCTTATTAAAACTCATTGTCTATTCTGGCTTCACAGCAGTAGCTACATGCAGTCCTAGACTGCCTATTTTTTGTTCCAAAGGACTTAGAGGTACCATTAATAGAACACCTGTAAAACTTCTACACGTCATCCGTCTGTCCCAGAATCTGGAATTATTCTTATTCCGGAATAAGGTCAATCAAGCGCACCCTTAGATTACATATACCTATTTCAATAAAAGTTGATCATGGATGATCAATCATACGATTTGACCTTTGGCTTCACCATCGTATGACACTCATCTGCGACAACTGCAGAAACACTTTGATGTATAGCACGTACTGGAGAAAACGCCGCTCTCAGCTAGTATCGAGTATATGAACTCTGGAGGAGAACTAACAATGTCATCGATATTTTCGCAAAGTGCAGCTGGAACAGTTAAGAGATGGCATCTCTGCAATCTGGTTCAAAATGATACTCTTCAAGGGAGAAATCAAAACGACACACTGTTCCAACGCTTTTCTTGAATGCCAGTAGGAAAACTATAAATATAATTTTGCCAAAGCCTGTGGTCAAAATAGCCAAAAACATATTTTCCTCGAAGCAAATTTTCCTCGAAGCAAATCTTTAACAGCCTGTCTTTGCTCTGGTTTTAACATAAAATCTCTGTGAGAATTCTTTAAGGATTCCAAGGCAATCTCTGTGAGAATTCTTTAAGAATTCTTTAAGAAGGCTTTTTCAATACATGTGTCTTCGCTTGTCGACGCCTCGTGAAATGTTTGAATGATTCTTGAATAATTATAAGTGTTGTTGACACCCGTTGACAGACACGTCACTTTTTAGCCAATCAGTATTTCCCATTCTCCAGCGGACGGGCAATTCAAAAACCCATAGTCTTCAGGCAGGCGGTCTTTCCCCCTTCTCCACCCCAATCCCCTCTCCTTCCTTTTAGCCCTGCCCCTGCCCCTCCCCCATCCCCTTCCAGACTGCCAAGCTACGCAGGCTATTAATTACTAAGTTATGCAACAATTTACTTCAATATCATATTCATTTTAATTGCTAAGTTATGCAACCATTTACTTCGATATCATATTGAAATTAACTGTGCAGTTACTAAATACACACGTATGAAATGAAAATTTATTAGGGGCTTTATTTGTCTCAATAACGCTGGTATTTTCTTGTACTGATTCTCTTTCACATTGTGGCCCTAAAGTTGCTGATAACTTGGAAATCAGAGTCATCTAGCTGATATGTTTGGTTATATCCACGTGATTACCTGCAGTTTGGGCATGTTTTGTCAAGGACGTCACCACCACTGTACCAATGATTGAGGCAGGGGTGCACATCCCAATATTGTGCTGCAGCACCGAGCTGCAATAATTGGTTGTATTACTGGCACATGTTTTACATTTAAATGCATCGCCAACCAGTTTTACTACGGAAAATGACAATGACATAATGTTTTGACAATGATGATATATTTCACCATGCTCATGCACACGGAGACATCAATCTGGATGCCTGCAATGTCTAAGACCCTCAACACTCTTGGAATGGTGGTTTACTTTCTTTTGTAGAGGAGAATCCTTTTACAACTGTTATATCTTGTGTACGAACCACAAAAACAATGCGGCTAGGGCATCTCCATAATTTGAGACCTAATGTAATGAAATGAAATTTAGTAAACAGTAAACAGTAACTCTGTGCTGAATGGAACATATACATCTGCCTTTAGAAGTAAAATTAAATAGTTTTACAAATATATTGTGAAATTAGAAAGATACGAGATCTCTAGAGACCAGTCTACCTATAATTTCACT
This sequence comes from Actinostola sp. cb2023, assembly GCA_033675265.1. NCBI lineage: Eukaryota > Metazoa > Cnidaria > Anthozoa > Actiniaria > Actinostolidae > Actinostola > Actinostola sp. cb2023. The sequence goes on along the minus strand of JAUJYZ010000507.1, from coordinate 241,625 downwards.
CCTCTAACTTCCATATATAATTATTATTACTATTTCTGGGGGAGAGGAGGGGGGAGCATTTGTAGCCAAGGTTTTATAAAGAAATGTCCAACATGTTTATGCTGTATATATGTAAATAATTTTTATTTTGACTACTCATGCACAAAGTAATTGGAAAACTTCAAATTGAAACTTGTTTGCATAAAATTGAATGCTGATTCCAAATATGTAAAGAAAAATGGGGTGTCCCGAGCTTGTTTTCGAGATATTCAAGCCAGAACATTTGCATCTTCACAAGTTTTCGAAAAACAATGGCGGATACTAACCCTCGTAGAAAATAATTCATAACGTGAAACATAATAAAGCTATTGAAGTAAGTTTTACAGAAATCCTAACCAGGATACTACTTTACAGAAATAATCACAAAAAATCAGGGTTTTGTTCTGCCCTTCAACAGGAATTTGTTCTCAAAAAGGAATGATAATAACGTACGCAACGCTTTTTTATGTGTTCTACGTTTTTCGTAAACTTTGCCTAAAGTTTGATTTTCACCTGCTGTTTCTGGAAATCCAAAGAAAAATGTAGGATCCCGTGCAAAATTTGGGGGTTTTGGCGCTTATAAGCTACAATTGGCAACAAAATAGATGACACTCTTAGATAATAAATTGTCTTTTTAAGGTGAATTTGACGGAATAAGCCCCTTATGGGGAGTTATAAATGTTCCATCCCCCCTCCCCTATTCAATGTTGAGGTAGACAATGTTCCGCCCAAAAAAAATTCTGAGAAAATCAACATTGAACAAAGAGAGCAGGGGGAGGGAGGAGTTGAACATTGATTTATCTTAAAAAGCCATTTTGGAGACATATAACAAGAGGGGTGTCATTAAATTTTGTCGCTGATTGTCTGAAAAGTGGGTAAGCACATTTCTGCATGACGCGCATTTTTCTCTCACCCAATCCATGTAAACTTTACAAATATGTAACCTAGCCTTGTCATCGAACGTTACGAATGAGACAAAAATACCAATTAATAATATATTCCAATAAATAATCATAATTGTTCAGATGTTCTAAAAGCGTTCTATTGACGTGCGCAAAAGACCAGATGGATTGAAAAATAATTTCACCAAAAACTAAAGCGTTTGTTCGGTATTTAAAGCAATTCAGCAACCTCACAGTGAACGAAATCATAAAAAATTGTGGCGTCTCAATATCTACTGTATTTAGAAGTGTAAAGGAAAAGGAAAATCTAGGAAAAAAAAGTTTGACGTCGAAGGAAAGCCTTATCACAAATAAAAGCCCAGTTATTTTCAATTCACCCTAGAAGTCCAGACCTCAATCCAATAGATTTTTTTTTCATAACACCAAAGATGATCTACGAAACCAAGCAATGTTTTTAAATATACAAAATGAAACAGTGGACGATTTTGCCCAACGTATCAAAATGCTAATGATTAATTATGACCGTGGTATAATAGATAGGACTATAGCCAGTACAAATAAGCGCATTGATTTAATTATCCAAAACAAAGGGGTCCGTACAAAGTACTAAATTGTAATTTTTAAATCTTGTTTATTCAAGTCTTTGTCTATTAATACAGCATGTGTAAATTTTACATTTTCATTCTATTAACACATCTATTTCAAAACGCTAGTCTATATCGACCTCGCCATGTTCTTGTCCATTTACATAAGTATGTACATACATTATATCCTCGATTAAGCGGATGTCCTTTCACTGTGACAGTGACAGTGACAGTGTGAATGACATTTAACAGTATCGGTCAACGGTCAACGCTTATTTATAAAGGATATGACTTGATAATAACTAAGTAACGGTTGTTGATCGTAGACCGATACTGTTCAATGTCATTCACACTGTCATGATAAAGATCACTCCGAAATTGGTCACATGGCATTTGAAAGAATTAACTTTCCAAAACATTTAGGACAAGAAGGCTTTTCTATCTGTTCAGACTCACGTTCTTCTACATAACCATTCTTGACGTACATCAGTGGATGTTTACTAGTACAAAAGATAGGAGTATCGCCATCAAACTCTATGTCTTTGCTGTTTGAGTTTTTGGGGCTGATAAGTGCACTATCTGAATTTCTAATAGCAAGAGAAGGTCATGCCAGGAAATCAACTGCTGACTCCAACGAAAATCATTAAAAAAGATGCATTCCGCTGTCTCGGCTCCAACCCACGCAAAAGTACTGTGGTGGCTTAATTCGTAAAAGTGTTATACATAACGTTCAATGGGTTGAGCAAGAAGGTTTTTCCGCAAATCGCAGGACCCACTATCACTATGTTACGGTATTTTCCTCTACCTTTAATCAAAAGTTCTTTGACTGCCACTGCAAATGAGGTAAGTGCGACATCATTTCTTTCTAATATCTGTGTGGCTAGGATATACCACATACCGTGACAGCCGCCTGTACACTGTGCGTGTATTTTCCTCTACCTTTAATCAAAAGTTCTTTGACTGCCACTGCAAATGAGGTAAGTGCGACATCATTTCTTTCTAATATCTGTGGTGCTAGGATATACCACATACCGTGACAGCCGCCTGTACACTGTGCGTTATTTGCCTCCTGTAGTAATTGTAAACGTGATTTGGCCTGCCGTTCAAGGGTAGCTTGTGCTTCCTTCATTTCCCAAGCCGTAGTCAATAGCTCGGTTACCACTTTGCTTCCCCGGTTTATTATAAACTCTGCAATGTCGTTTCCCCCCCCCCAGCTCTTGTTGCTCATTAGCCAATGCAAGTAGTTGAGTACGGCTCTTTATTTGTTTTTGGGTAATGATTACTGATAACTCAAACGCTGACACACGCTTACGTTTCCGAACAGGGTTCTCTGTTCCTTCATTGGATGCTATATCGCTTTCTGTACTGGTGGCGTTTTCTCTCGTATTGATCCTCGTAGCAGATGCTAGAGTAGTCCTCGGTGCGTCTTGATTCCACAAATCTGGATGATTCGCACTTTGAAGAACATCCTCGTCTTCTTTTGTGACATACTGCCAAGCGGAATAGTAGTTGGAATGGCTTGATGAATAATGAACAGAAATACCATGTTGTACCGCTAAAATTATTTTTGAATTCAACCATCGCTGGCATCTTCTTAACTTCAGGGCGATATGGTAGTGCTTTCCTTCGCTCGTTGTGTGGAGTTCTCTACACCAAACCCAATGTAAAACATTATCACGACCGAATGAAGTAATTACGGCTTCAGCAAATCCGCATCTGGTGGGAAATTTTTTCTATACCTGTTTGACTGTAAGTCAAAAGATATACCTATCGGACATTAGATGAATGTAGTTCCTCCTGCGTTACGGATATCGGCTCACTCATGCTTGCGTCTAAAATCTCACGTATATAAACTTTTCAAAACTATATTTTACTGATAAGATCTGCATGCAGCCTCTTATTTATAATCGTTGAAACAATAAAATGCATGTTGTAACATACTAGTGACGTTCATTCTAGTGACGTTCATGCCTGCGTATTTGTCAGTTCTGGAAATGGTACATTCGTGAACATTACCCAATCGCCTAACGTCATTATTGATACTTTTATTGTTAAGATATACATTGTTAGCAACGAATTTCTTATCTTCAGAGGGTGTAATGGCTGTGTGAAAGTCTGACACTGATGATTACGTGATTCAAACCCAGATTAAAAGTCATGTACGTGCTCGCGACAAGAGTATGAAATGGTTCAATCGCGAGGCGCGAGGAGCTTGCGAATAGAGTATGAAATGGTTCAATCGAATATTGATTTATCTTAAAAAGCCATTTTGGAAACATATAACAAGGGGGTGTCATTCAATTTTGTCGCTGATTGTAGCCTGTGTACAGGCTCTCCAAGGGGATTGGGAAGGGGATGGGGAAGGGGAAGGGGAGGGGGAAGGAAAGGGAGGGGGACTGGAGAAGAGGAGAGGAGAGGAGGGAGAACCTGTAAACATCCTTTAGAGAAAACCGTTCCGCCCGCTAATGATTTTCGTCACGCTTCGATCAATTTGCGTGTGAGTTTCACAGCTCACTCGAAGTTAACCATGCACATATAAAGAAGAGATCAGTTTAAATTTTACTGGCATACTATTAAAAATACAACAATACAATACAATACGAATAAACGAGTGAAATACAAATGTTAGCGTTCAATACAAGAGTCCATAGAGTGTCGATATATTCTGTTTGAAGAAACAAAAGACTGAAAGAGCTTCTAACGGCTCCTACACAGACAGTAAACTATCTAACGTCTTTCAGTAGAAAACTTGGCTTTACATGTAATTCCCCTTTCAAAGAGGAGAAGAGTATCAAGTCCAGTTCTGTGCTGTTTTAAAAACGTGCTCGGCAAATACATACAATCCGGTAATAGTTCATTGGGACATCAAAGCCCTTTCTTGGTTTATTTCCGTTTGTGGTATAAATACTCCTCTCTCCACCTCCCCCACTCCCAATCCAGCCCTCCCCCACCCCCCACCGAGCAATGTTGACCCACAGGCAGAACCTCTGAGCTTTGGCGAACAAATTTTCGGACTCAACATTGATCGGTGGGGGGAGGGGAGGGCGCACGCCAGCACTGCGCGCGGAGTTTGAAGTCACGTAACTGACACGTGTCCCAATGCAATTATTCCATGATTGTAGCTCCTTGGCGTTTTCATATTCACACAGTAGATAGAGGAGATAATTTCTAAGATTTTCCGAGTTTTTCATTGGAATGTGACCTTACCCTGACCCTTTAAAAAACCTGCAAAATGGGACGCGTTTGCAGGTGAACCATTGTTAGGGTTAGGGTTAGGGTTAGGGGTATAGTGGACCTGCAATTTTGGACCTTCTGACCTGCAAGATGGGACATGCACATGCAAAATGTATATAGAAATTGTAGAGCATAAGGAGTTGTATCATATTGCCATACATATGTATCAGAGATTCCGTCGGAAACACCTTCAAATATCGGTTCAAATGATCATTTTGGGGCATTTTTGGGGCACCACCGCTTGGTAACCAAGCCTTCTACTCGAAATCATTTCAGAACAAGAAGTGTACTACAGGACAACGGTCATTCAACAAGGTCTGTTTGGATCTCTTTACATGTAAGCTGGAGGAGAAACAGCCACTACAATATTCGAAAATGTTCAAAAGGGGCAATTTGGGAGGTATTCATTGGTCTATATCTTAGGAACCTTAGCAGCTGGAAACCTGTAAGTCACATATGATGTACTACTATCTGTGCCCAGATATTGGCGCATGAGTCCTAGTGGAATCGAACCACCAGCTCACAATGTGAGCCCTCCAAGAGACTTTGGTCGCCTAGGGCGTTAAATTATAATTTTTTTGAAGACCCTTGTCCTTTGGACAGTCTTAGTGCTTAGCACAATTATTATAAAAATATGTACAGTTCATTTACAAAATGTACAGTATATTTACAATATTTTACATTCTATTTACAATATGTACAGTATATATGTAATATTTACAGGTTATGTTCATTTTTTTGTGTTTTGTTGTTGTTCTTTTTTCGGCAACGGCAACGTATATAAATTTTTCTTCATCAACGTATATATATGTGTGTTTCCAAATTAACATTATTAACATGCTCTTTCTGAGAGCCTTCAGCTTTTCGAACAGTCTGGTCCAGCCTTCTCTCTCTGCTATTGCCTTGAGGCGTGGCGTTTCGCGCATGAATTTGTAGATGGCATCTTTCGTACCATCGATGTTTCCGTCGATCACATCCATCCCTTCCTTAATGATGACCTTGGTGTCGTCGTCCGACCACCCTTTACGAATCTTTGCCACTGACTTCAATTTGCCTTTGGTTTGCAGGTCCACTGACGGTGGGATGGTATTGGTGCTTATCGTTGATTGACATCCATCAGTGGTAATGGCAGTGGTGGGCTTGGCGATCTTACTGGCACTGCCCTCAATGATTTCATCAGCCAAACTGTGGGCTTCCGCCGTACGCTTCAGCTTATTAATCAGTGTGTAGTGCTGCTCGGCAGTGCTGCGCCGATGCACCATCATGGTGGCCACTGCATTCTTCTGTGGCGACGTCAGACCCCTGCTGTTTGTTACCAAGGACTTCCTCAACATCGTGGATGAGAAGGCCTTGAGGGTCTCATCTCGAAGGATGTTTGTTATTTTTGCGAAGGATTTAAGGCAGTGGTGAACCTGCTCACTCTGTAGTTGCAGGCCCAGAGTTGACACAAACATGTAGTTGACCTTCGGCTCGAATCGGGGTCTGACGTTTTCGATGTACAGACCCAGATTTTGGTGTAGCGTGGCAGAGACGTGGATGATCGCGCCGCCATAGACTCCGGACGTCTTGTGCTCGGTGACGTTGATGGCGTACCGCTGGTCATCTAGCTTCTTGGCATCCTTAAACTCTATTCAATGATAACATGAACAATGAATTATCATTTTAGAATGTAAATGATATTAAGTTTACAATTGAATGTTTACCTTGCGTCGTCATCGTGGAGGAGATGCCCACCCTATTGAAGTTCTCCACGTTTATGGAGAACATAAGCCAGTTACGCATCTCCATGCATACGAAGTAGGAAGGCTTGGAGAGCTGGCTGCACGCCAAGTCCACCTGCAATTGCTGAGTATGTTTGCAGTGTTTCATGAGTTTTAGTTCCTCTGGAGTGACCAGTGATTCCATCGACTTCCACTCTCTCTTTTCCTTCTGTAACTTCTTCGTCTTCTTCCAGGAAGCGCGCCATGAGTCAATACATTTAATGCATTTCTTGAGTTGGGTAATTCTCTCGTTTGAAAGGTTGTCATGGAGGAAGCCCTCCATCCAAGTGAAAAACTGTTCCAGGGTGTAGGAATACGATGTTAGAGTGCCACACGACAGGCCCTGTGTGGAGTCCTCCTCTCTCTCACTGATCATTTTCCCAAAGAACTTAGAATATACGGCATCGTGGTTTAGGAGCTTTCCCAGCGTGCACTTTTTGCCACCAACTGTTAGGGCAATTTTTTCAATCTGGTGGGTGAGAAATTGGACTGTCTTCGTTGACTTCGACCCTGCATGCACAGACGAGAGATGGCTGCTCCAAGCCTTCAGTAGGGCCATCAAAGATGTTGGTGGCTGGTAGTCTTTACTGAACTTCAGCACGTAGTCTTTCAGTGGCTTATCGTCTTCACTGCTGTCGTCATCAGGTGCTGTACAGATATCACATACAACATGCATAGTGTATTTTTTCAAAGTATTATTTATTTCAAGTTAATACTGGTGTATTTAATAAGTATAAAATACTTACCGATCTTCGCGTCAGTCTTCTTATTCTCTTCTTCGCTTCCTTCTTCCTCTTCTTCCTTGTCGCTCTTCTCCTGCTCTCCTTTCTGCCGTCCTTTATCCTGTTCCACTTTCCTGTCTTTGCATTCTTCTTCCTCGTCTTCGCTACTTCCTTCCTCTTCTTCCTCCTCGCTCTCCTCGTCTTCTTCTTCTCCTTCCACCTCCTTGCTCTCGACCTGTCGCTCTTCCTCTTCCTCTGCCTCGTCTTGTTCCTCTTCTACGTCCACTTCTGAAACGTTGTCATGAGACAAATTTAATATACATGATCACATACTGCTGTGAATGAAAGCCATATCAGACTTACCTTCTCCACCTGGTGCCAGATTATGCAAAATCTGCACGTTGCTCTTCTTCTTCTCCAGTCGTTTTATCTTGTCCTCTCTGATAAGAGTTTCGTATATTTGACTCCCTTTCTTCAGCCCATGCTCCTTCCCTTTCAGGTGCATGTCTAGGCGCCTTCCACTCCACACGCATCCCTCTATGGCACACTCCTTCCATGGAAGGTTCTGTACCACCTCGCCCTCTAGGCAGAACTGATTATACCTGGCCTTGGTCCAATTGTGTTTGCTGGACAGGAGGTGTCGCTTCAGTTTCGTCACTGATTGGGAACAGATGGGACACTGTACTGTCCCGATCTCCTCTTCGATCTGCTCCTCCTGCTCTCGAAGTCTCTTCCGCAAGTCTAGGTTTGCCTCTTCGAGTATTTGGATGCGGTCGTATGAGTCCGATGGACTAAGGGAAACGAGTTTTTTCCCCAGGTCGACCAACCCTTGTCTCACCACCTTCTTTTGGAATTCCAGTGTCGGTACCATTGCAATGTAAGGCAGTCTGTCGCCCGATCCTGTTTTAGTGAGCTGAAAATACTCATGAATCTGTAATAAAAATACAGCAAGGATTATTCACAATCATGATTGTAATATAATCATAAAACAATGAGATTGATTATAATTACCTTCACGAGCGCCTGCTCTAGTGAGGACGCTCCCACTTCTCTAACAATACCGATTTCCGACACTAGCCAGTTGTACACATCCTTCTCTTGGTGTTCCGAGTCGTAGTCGAAAGATGCCATTATCAACTGTAAAATAAATAATTCCATACTCATTAAATATGCAAATTTATGCAACCATCATGTGTGACGTCACACGCTCTACAACTTTGGCATACATCATGGTCAGCTATTGTGCTGTTATCACGTGTATTCTAGAGTTAATTCCATGTATGGGCACAATGTCCATATATGGCACAAGATGGCCGCCAAGATGGCCACCAAGATGGCCGCCGACAGATGCAAAACAACAACGGGCGATAACAGAACAATAAACAAACATCGCGTTAAACCACCCCGCCCAAAAGATGCTCCTATCCCTTAGGACCACAAATCCACTTTCATTTCGGGATCGAAATGGAAGTGAAAGGGAGAAAAGTGGGAATGAACGAGATAAAAATTGAAACATGGTTACCGTTTCCAAGGTGACGTCGCTATGCCCCCTGGGAGGCAAAACCCTAGTGTTGCGTGACGCTACGTCATTCGATGACGATATGCATAATATAGGCATACGTAATTGCACATTTTCAAAATGTTAAAAAGGGAGGTTTTCATTGGTGTATATCTTAGTCACCATAACAGGTGTGACATTGTACCTGACATATGATGTACTATGTCCAATGGTTATTGCAATGCCCATGTATGCGCATCAATTGCTTGTAACGTCGACTACTGCGCATCGACGAAATGTTGTAAACAAGTGTTGTATTTTACTATATAAGTAGTGCCACCGTCAAAAATCCGATGTTCAAACGGTCGTACCGCAGCAGCTTTTCATATTTTAGTAAGGCGGCTCGATATCAGTACATAGCCCATCGACTCTAGTTTCCAGTGAGTAAGGCAGTTCTGCCAGGTTAGGCCTGGTTACCAAGCTATTAACCGCTGAAAACGATCCAAATTTCCCAAATTGAGGCATGTCCCCCCCCGAATTATAAAAGCATATGTATGCAAAAGATGTAGATCTCGAGTAGTGCTTCTAGGTCAACCTTTCAATTTCGTCGATCCGTAACCTACTTCTCGAGATATCGCAGTTTTCCCGATTTCGGCTAAAAAACCCTTTGAAGTCGATTATCACACCGAAAAAGTGAAGTGAAAAATCGCGCTCAACGCCTATCAGTAGTGCATGGTCAATCCCTTTCTAATGCACCAATCAGAACGCTAAAATCACCTGTTTCCTCGGAGGTACGGCCATTTATGTGAAAAGTGAAAAAACTCAATAACTCTCGATACATTGATGCAACTCAATTGAAACTTTGATACCATGAACTACGACATACATCCCATCATTTGGCCGAGCGAGACTGGAATCGAGTGAATGCACCGGAAGTTATTAGCAGTCGAATATTGGCTATGTTCGGGGCACTTTTTGAAAAGGTGAAAATGACCTTCAAAATTAAATCTTCGAAAAAACATATTTAATTTATGTTAATTTATTCAAGCTCCACACGATGTGAACAGTCTGCGTTAGTAACCTGTGGTGGTATATTGGTCGCCCAACTCCAATACACAAGGGAGATATGATTTTTCAACCGACTTTTCACCTTTTCTCAAATAAACAACTTTTTTTCATCAAATTCATAGGAAAGATGTATGTGGCATATGTTGCCAGGGGGGAGGCCGTCCATGTGCATGTGAAAACTAAGTAGTTTAGTAACTTATTTCTCGAGATATCTCAATTTTAATGAATGATTTTTCGTCGAAAAATTGAAATCAACTTTTATCCCACTTTCCTCAACTTTTCGAATATGACGAAATACTGGGTGTGACCCCCTCTCAAAAGGTCACACTTTAGTATAGAAACTTTTTAAGAAAGTCGAATATTTCATAAGTTATTCAGGTTTATATGTTTTTTTTAGGTCAAAAGGAAAAAAATCATAAAATATTCGCATTCAGAGTATTCTCGTTTCTGTTTGTGCAGTTGTGCTCAGAAACTCAAGAGGTACACCCCTATTTTTTTTGGATGGCACATTAGTATATTTTCATCGAGTAATTAAATGTCGGATCTTACTTGCATTTAGAGAAAAAGTGTCACATATATTGCTTTAAAAAAGTGTCACATATATTGCCTGTTAGAATCGAGAATCTCAAATCAGTTGTGAAATTTCGAATTTGTTTTTATTTCACCAAAACATCCCTTTGGGTGAACTGTTTTAGGAAATCATACTAAAAAATCCCAGCGCGTTTTCAATTTTGAGAAATTTACAAAAGTTTAAAAAATCAATAAGCCAAGTCAGAGTTTAAGGATTACCGTGATTCCTGGAACCGAATCGGGATAAAATGTGTCCGAAGTGACTTTTTCTCCCATGTCTCTTGTATTTTTGCCGAGTTTTCTAGGAGCATTTTACACTACTTTTTCTGTACTAATAAAGTATTTTCCCTGTTTACTAGTCACATACAACTGCAAGGTAACTCTAACAGCGCTTATATGTTCATTTGAATACGATAATCCACTGAAAAACGTAGTTTAAAATCGCCCACAAGCTTACCAATCTCGAAGCGGATTGGGCTTCCTGTGTCAACTGAACGATCGTCAGTTTCACAACGTTTGGATTTCGCTTTTAAATCATGTCTTTGTGTCGATTCTTGGCAATTTTTTCAGAAAATAATAAAGATTATGAGTTGTTTATCACTTTGTGCTATTAGTTGTCTCAAAAAAGTATCAAAAAGTTGTGTTTTGGGGCCGTAGATTGGCCGTAGTTCTCACGGCTTCACTACGTCCCGACTACGTGTATAACGAAGGGCATTTTTATCGTAAAATAGAATTTGATTAACAAATCACACATGAGGTTGAATTAAGAAGACCTTTATGCATACCTTGGAGTATTTTCTCGGCAAAAATCGTATTCTAAGAGATGAAAATTGCTCCTAGAAAACTCGGCAAAAATACAAGAGACATGGGAGAAAAAGTCACTTCGGACACATTTTATCCCGATTCGGTTCCAGGAATCACGGTAATCCTTAAACTCTGACTTGGCTTATTAAATTTCCGATTTTACCTCATTAATATGCACGAATTATGAGCCAACTTTAAAGCGATGGCGAGAGCTCGCAAATGTTTCAATCAAATTGATGTTGCTCACACATTGCAAACAACTCACTAGCTTCAAGAATTGCTACAAAGCTTTGAACAAAATCCTTTATGAATATGTGGTTTTGACCTTGATCTACACCGTCTTATTTTACGTTCTTGCAACGGCCAAAATAAGGACCACGTTCAACCTTCCAAAATCGATCCTGGTACCTAACAAATGGGTAAAAAAATTACACTGCATGAAAGCACGCTTATTCTAGTTTTGACAGGCAAAAAGTCAGCTCTGCAAATTAAAACGCGACCGCGCAGTGAAATATTAACTCGTGCCATTTGAACGTCTTCAACGAGATATGCGATACGCAACGAAATGTCCAAACCGGGGTCCAAACTAACCCCAAAGCGAAGTAAAGTACGAGAGAACCCAAAAATCGTTTGTAATACCTTCTAGCTATGCTTTTAGTTGATAAACTAAGAAAACGGAAGTTGTTCTCTGTGAAACCGTATCAGATAAACAACGGACGGTCACGCTACAAAAACCGATTAAAAACATCAGTGACAATGTTGTTAGACGAGGCTTGCAAGTTCTAGTTTGCCACTATCGGCTCTGGATAGGTAGATTTCTGATATTTGAAAAGATCTACAATGTTGAGAATATCGCATGATAAAAGAGTGAAAACATTGTCGACCTTTCAAAGACAATCGGAAGTAACCGGCTAATTAATGAAATTGATCACGAGCCGTTTAATGCCGCTACGTATTTTAAAACAACCATTTATTCGGTATTCTGTTTGCAACTACATTCAACCAATACGATAAACGTTTGAGATACTTACAACTGACTTCTGTAACTGCATGAGTAGGCCACTCACTAAACATAATGGACTCACCGTACATTTAGGCCAAGACTTGTCACGGTATAATTGTTTGTATCCTGTTTGTAGCAGTTTTTGTATCCTAAAATAGCTTACATTGGCCTTTGATCTTCCCTGAATAGCATACTTTTGCGATACTGCCAACCTGTTGTACATATTCTAACGACAAACTGCAGGCCTAGCAGTGATATATGCAATGTTCAGTTAATCCAGTTATCCAGTTAAATTTTGAATAAATTATCTCTGGATCTTTGCACGATGTTTCGTAATTTGAAGTGACATTGCTCAATCCAGTACTGCACTAGTTGGAAATGGCGTTGTGTAGCTTTTCGGCTCGTGTAAAAAGCAACGTGTCTTGTGGAGTTTATAGTCCAGAATATCCAGACCAGTTTCAACCCAGGGGGGTGCTCAGGGGTATCAGTGACGGGGAGGTGCGAAGACTGTTTCTTTGTATCGTTTATACAGTACCATTTCACTGATCATGTAGCTGATGAGTCCCATTCGTTGCTGACTATATGTCCTCGACATCGAGCCGAGTGTGGCATTAGATGGCGAACACGCAAAGTCAGATATTCAGTACCGCAACCCTTAATTGCGCACAAATCTGCTACTGTGAAAGGGTTACGCAGAATAAACAGCATGCACTCACGTTTGATTCTCGAGAAAACGGGACAACTTATTGCAGTTGGATCGCGTAAGTAACAACGAGAAAATTTACGTGAATCATTTCATGTTTGCCTGAGACAGTAGCTACCTAAATTGCTGAGATCCATATTTTCTTATTTGATCTAGCAATATGCTATATGTGCTCAGAGTATTTGAAGGTAATTCAACAACAAGAAGAAACAAGTAAATTGGAAGAAGAAGAACGGAGAGTAGTGGAGATACCGCTAGGTAGCGCACGTGGTGGTAATTATAACCTGAGTTTCAGGTCCAAAGCCCCTTTTCCCTCCCCTCCTTTCCCCTACCTAGGCCTCTCCTATCCTTTTCCTCCCCTCCTTTCCCTCTCCCCTTTCATATCCTTTTCCTCCCCTCTCCTTTCCCCTGCCCTCTCCTGCCCCATCCCCTATCCTTTATTCCCCTTTCCTATCCTTTAATTCCTCCCCTCTCCTATCCCTCACCTTTTCTTCTCCTATTCTTTCGCTCTTCCCTCTCCTTTCCCCTCCCCTATCATTTCCCTCCCCGCCTGTCCTATACTTTCCCTCTCCCCTCTCCTTTCCTCTCCCCTCAGCCTTTTCCTCCCCTCTCCTATATCCCTCTCCCCTCTCCTTTCCCCTCCCCTCTCCTTTCCCCTTCCCCTATCCTTTCCCTCTCCTATCCTTTCCCTCTCCTATCCTTTCCCTCTCCTATCCTTTCCCTCTCCTATCCTTTTCCTCTCCTATTCTTTCCCTCTCCTATCCTTTCCCTCTCCTATCCTTTCCCTCTCCTATCCTTTCCCTCTCCTCTGTCCTTTCCCCCTCCCCTCCCCTGTCCTTTCCCTCCCCTCTCCTATCCTTTCCCTCTCCTCTCTCCTTATTTCCCATCCCCTCCCCTTTGAACCTGAAAGTCAGGTTAAACTTCTCAACTGCAATAAGTTGTCCCGTTTTCTCGAGAATCAAACGTGAGTGCATGCTGTTTATTCTGCGTAACCCTTTCACAGTAGCAGATTTGTGCGCAATTAAGGGTTGCGGTACTGAACATCTGACTTTGCGTGTTCGCCATCTAATGCCATACTCGGCTTACCCTGGTTCCAGAGTCTCCAAAGTCGGGTCTACGAAGTCGAGTCCGAAGGACGAGACGTTCTTTGCTCGCCTCCCCACTAATAGTAGCCTCTGCAACCAGGGTATACTCGGCTCGATGTCGAGGACATATAGTCAGCAACGAATGCGACTCATCAGCTACATGATCAGTGAAGTGGTACTGTATAAACGATACAAAGAAACAATACCTCCTCTTGGAAGCAGCAACTTCATTTCGTTGTTCAGGGACAAATCTTCGCTAATCCCATTCATTTCTAGATGTCTCGACACATCTCTATTGCATTCTGCCAGAGGAACACATTGAAACTCCCAGGGGGTTACTCAGGGGTATCAGTGACGGGGAGGTGCGAATGAGGCCAAACGTTTTAACCCAAAAAAGTCTATTACGCAAAAACAAGACCCCAAAAAAGTCCAACATCCATTTTTCTCCACATACTGAATCGAGAACGGTAGGATATCAATTTTATCAACCCCCAAAAAGTCCTTGCTAGAATCTTTATTTCTGAAAAAAAAAGTCCACCAGAAAATTGCTAACCCCCAAAAAGTCCCAATTCCCGATATCGATAATAACCCGAATGAATTTTGAACGGTTTCGTATGCCATAAATGTCACTTAAAATTACGAAACATCGTGCAAAGATCCAGAGATAATTTATTCAAAATTTAACTGGATTAACTGAACATTGCATATATCACTGCTAGGCCACAGGCAAACCACAGTGATAAAGTGACATTTGCACTAAAAAATACCGAATAAAACGTGTTTTAATACATTTTAGCCCGAGTAAATGCACCATTGTTCCCCACCCTCCCTCACTGAGTCGGAATAGGTCAACCGGAGGACGTATATTATTACAAGGTAGGCAACTTTCAGGATTCCTGTGGTGAATCTCAAAACAAATCTGCTAAAATATATATCAAATCTTGTGAAAACTCATCCCTAAATCCGTCCAGTTACTAAAATACCTTCAATCTATCATGTCAGCTCAATTGTTTGGTTGTATTTTGAAGAAAATGCTGGTTTTGGGTCCAAGGACGCAAAAAACAGCTTTCGTACTATGTGCCGACAGTTAGGCTTCGACCAGCGCAGTCCTGGGGACGAAAATGTGGAGCAAAAATAACCCGCGTATCCCTTCCCTTGTATTCCTTTACTCACCTGATCAAATGGACAAACGCAACCCTACATAGGCAAACATTCGACTTCCGCTTTCGTAATATTTAAATATTCATCGCGTGTGAATTCTTTGACGCATGCAAGTTTTGTAAGACGGAATAATACAATACACTGCACAATAATTACAAGCAAAAATTAAACTACAACATATAGATGAATGACAGTAACATTTTTGAATGTTATTCTTAACTTTCACTTCTCAGTTGAATTTCGTCCCAGATTGTTATCTACAATGCACATGTTGCAGAGCTTGCTATTTATATTACTGTTATTCTAATGTCAAATAAGTCCGCAAATAAGCGTTATTCATTTCGAATAATCAGTGGGAAGGCAAACGAAATATTTGCATTGAATTATACAAATTACAAAACACCTTGTACTTTCTTCATAATTTCAGTAGACTATAAGACCTATAACGAACGAAACCCAAGCTTCTTCTAATTCTTGTAATTATTGTACAGTGTATTGTATTATTCCGTCTTACAAAACTTGCATGCGTCAAGAATTCACACGCGATGAATATTTAAAAGTTACGAAAGCGGAAGTCGAATGTTTGCCTATGTAGGGTTGCGTTTGTCCATTTGATCAGGTGAGTAAAGGAATACAAGGGTACGCGGGTTATTTTTGCACCACATTTTCGTCCCCAGGACTGCGCTGGTCGAAGCCTAACTGTCGGCACATAGTACGAAAGCTGTTTTTTTGCGTCCTTGGACCCAAAACCAGCATTTTCTTCAAAATACAACCAAACAATTGAGCAGACATGATAGATTGAAGGTATTTTAGTAACTGGACGGATTTAGGGATGAGTTTTCACAAGATTTGATATATATTTTAGCAGATTTGTTTTGAGATTCACCACAGGAATCCTGAAAGTTGCCTACCTTGTAATAATATACGTCCTCCGGTTAACCTATTCCGACTCAGTGAGGGAGGGTGGGGAACAATGGTGCATTTACTCGGGCTAAAATGTATTAAAACACGTTTTATTCGGTATTTTTTAGTGCAAATGTCACTTTATCACTGTGGTTTGCCTGTGGCTAGGCCTGCAGTTTGTCGTTAGAATATGTGCAACAGGTTGGCAGTATCGCAAAAGTATGCTATTCAGGGAAGATCAAAGGCCAATGTAAGCTATTTTAGGATACAAAAACTGCTACAAACAGGATACAAACAATTATACCGCGACAAGTCTTGGCCTAAATGTACGGTGAGTCCGTTTAGTGAGTGGCCTGCTCATGCAGTTACAGAAGTCAGTTGTAAGTATCTCAAACGTTTATCGTATTGGTTGAATGTAGTTGCAAAGTAACAGAATACCGAATAAATGGTTGTTTTAAAATGCGTAGCGGCAGTTAAACGGCTCGTGATCAATTTCATTAATTAACCTGTTACTTCCGATTGTCTTTGAAAGGTCGACAATGTTTTCACTCTTTTATCATGCGATATTCTCAACATTGTAGATCTTTTCAAATATCAGAAATCTACCTATCTAGAGCCGATAGTGGCAAACTAGAACTTGCAAGCCTCGTCTAACAACATTGTCACTGATGTTTTTAATCGGTTTTTGTAGCGTGACCGTCCGTTGTTTATCTGATACGGTTTCACAGAGAACAACTTCCGTTTTCTTAGTTTATCAACTAAAAGCATAGCTAGAGGGTATTACAAACGATTTTTGGGTTCTCTCGTACTTTACTTCGCTTTGGGGTTAGTTTGGACCCCGGTTTGGACATTTCGTTGCGTATCGCATATCTCGTTGAAGACGTTCAAATGGCACGAGTTAATATTTCACTGCGCGGTCGCGTTTTAATTTGCAGAGCTGACTTTTTGCCTGTCAAAACTAGAATAAGCGTGCTTTCATGCAGTGTAATTTTTTTACCCATTTGTTAGGTACCAGGATCGATTTTGGAAGGTTGAACGTGGTCCTTATTTTGGCCGTTGCAAGAACGTAAAATAAGACGGTGTAGATCAAGGTCAAAACCACATATTCATAAAGGATTTTGTTCAAAGCTTTGTAGCAATTCTTGAAGCTAGTGAGTTGTTTGCAATGTGTGAGCAACATCAATTTGATTGAAACATTTGCGAGCTCTCGCCATCGCTTTAAAGTTGGCTCATAATTCGTGCATATTAATGAGGTAAAATCGGAAATTTAATTGATTTTTTAAACTTTTGTAAATTTCTCAAAATTGAAAACGCGCTGGGATTTTTTAGTATGATTTCCTAAAACAGTTCACCCAAAGGGATGTTTTGGTGAAATAAAAACAAATTCGAAATTTCACAACTGATTTGAGATTCTCCGTACAATTATCAAACAAAAACCCAATATGGTGGCAAAAATCAAAAAATGGAATTCGCTCTAACTTTGCATATGGGTAGCCCTTGGTCTGAATATAAACGCTGTGTAGTTTGTTTGGGAAAATATTTATTTGTTTTGGAAAAAATCGAAAAAAACTATTTTGGCTTCAGACACCATGTAATGACTGTCGGCGGAGTGAAAATGCATCAAATTCATTCCATTCGTATATCAAAACTAAAAACAACAGAAATATTTCAACACCATCGCTGTATTGTACAACTCTTCCTTGATCTCTAGGCTTAATATCATAAACATTGAGCGAGTTTAAGAAGTCCAATAAATTCCAAATCAAAGTGCACTATTTGGAAAATCCAACCGGTGGGTCAAAAAGAATAGTTTTTTAGTCATGTGCCAGTGATCCAAATTTTATAATATTGCAGCTACGTACTAAGAAGATGATATAGTTTTGGAATCTTGAAAGTTTTATTTGGGCAATTGATGTTTTGCTTCTGAGAAAACTCTTTTATTCACCACTCGAAAAACATCAAAAACGATGATTGCGTGACCGCGTGACAATTGGTAAATTATCCGTACAATGTTTCTGTTAACTTCAGAGCCGTGTATAACTGTTAAACAACATACATTTTCTCGTTTCTATGCTTGCAATGCATCGGGATATCTTTGCATGACATATTATGCTGTTATGTTTGCGTTGAATATTTGACATTTGGATTCTGAAATACGGTTGAATTATCCAGCCGTCAAAACTGTTCATAACTTGAATATTCCTTTACATTCTTGTTCCTCTACTGTTGTTAAGCGAAATAGGTTAGCAAGATTTCTGGAAATATCTTCTAAACACGTTCTCGGGTCACTGTGAATATAATTTGCATAATACCTTGAACAGCATGTTGGCCAATTAAAAAGGGGGTGGGGGTCGGGATATCTAGCGATTGATTGAAATATACAGTATATACACCCTGGGGGTACTTGACCCATGTTTGGGTATAGGAGTGCCGCTGAGGGTTTGAAACCCTGACCCTGTTTAGGACAAAAAAATCTAAAATACCTACCCTGTCTAGGACAACACCCTCTATTTTAGGACCCTGTTTAGGACAAAGGACAAAATACACATTGTCTTCTTTTACACAATTTTAACGCGTTTTATGTTGACTGATGACCTGCTAAAGACCGGCAAACGTCTCGGTGGGACTCCCATATATAAAGTGGTTGGGATGCTTGTCGGAATTTTTGAAATTTACCCCTAAAAGGTATCCGAGTCTTGTCCAGGTGGGTGTGGCAACAAATAATTTTTACCCCTAAAAGGTACCAACTCTAAAGTGACAAAAGCTATAACTGTCATTCCGGTTGTCATTATCTTGTCTCGGATATCTCATTTACTGACAAACACCCTAAAAGGTACATTATTGATTATACAGTGTTTGTCTCTGACTTCTGTTTTTTTATATAGACGTTTCGGCCATTAATCAATGGCCTTCATCAGTATTAATCGGAAACGTTGCGATCTTTGAAATATAGTTAACGTTTTAAATATATCACCCTAAAAGGTACCGGCTTAGTCTTTTGTGGTCCTTTTAGATTTGTGATACCCTAAGAGGTACCAAATCGCGGATCTGGACCCCTAAAAGGTACCTTAGTATCACTTATTTTCGCGCGTCCTTAATTTCGCGAATATGTCAGAGGCATATTTCACGAGGCTTTAATTTCGCGATTTTGCAGAAAAAATGTGTATAAGGGAACTTAATTTCACGTTTTTTGACTTATGATCCGGTGCAGTATACAAACATATTGTTTTGAATTGGGTAAATGATGTAACAATTCAATTCAAGATATCACTGCGTGACATAAAATTTCGCTTCGTTAATTTTCGCCGTAATTGATAATTGATAATAAGGTGAGGTACGACGAACATCCCAACCACTTTATATATGGGAGTCCCCCCCTCCCCCCCTCCTCCCCCGGGTAGTAGACCCAGTATATTCGTATAAGAATATCCCAACGCACTTGTTGATTTGCAGTTGTTGATGTTATTATAGTGTTTCTGATTACCTTAAGAGTTGCCCTTGAAATGTGTTTAAATTAAATTTATTGCATGCGTACACACATACACATCTTTATTCAGTACAGTAGAACCCCGGCCTTACGGACACCCGGTTAATACGGACACCCGGTTATTACGGACACGTTGTTCTGTCCCTGCCGAAACTCATACAAATATCTATAAAATATACCTGTTTAATACGGACACCGGATATTACGGACAACGGACATTTTTTCCTTTCCCAATATGCCCATTTTCATAATAATAATCATAATCATAATAATCATAATCATAATCATAATCATAATCATAATCATAATCATAATCATAATCATAATCATAATCATAATCATAATCATAATCATAATCATAATCATAATCATAATCATAATCATAATCATAATCATAATCATAATCATAATCATAATCATAATCATAATCATAATCATAATAAATCATAATCATAATCATAATCATAATCATAATCATAATCATAATCATAATCATAATCATAATCATAATCATAATCATAATCATAATCATAATCATAATCATAATCATAATCATAATCATAATCATAATCATAATACGGACACTTTATTTTCCCAAAACAACGACAATGGGTAAATTGATCGCTTTTTAATTAAAATTACGCACGTTCTGTGCTTTCTCACGTTCAACTTGTAAACTGATCGTTAATTACGTGCATTTATAGTTTCCCCACTAAAAATAAACATATCACCAGTGTCATGCAGTCATTGTTTCCGCCAAAAATGTAAGTGACGTAAATTGACCGACCCGGTTTATATGAACACCCGGTTAATAAGGACACTGCGTCTCATCCCGATGGTGTCCGTATTAACCGAGTTCCACTGTACCAGGATTTTTAGTCTTTTTACATTGCGTTCTTTAGCCTTGGCTTACATGGCTATTAGATGGCAGAAATCTTCCGATTTTATTAGGACTGCAGTGCTGCTCATCAATATTTTATTTTTATAGCGTTTTATTTTCACCGAACAAAATCTAACTAATCGAAATGATTGTGAGTTCGAATGGTTCGATCTTGTGTTCGGTAATCGCATTCTCCCAAAAGATCCGGTTCGATTCAACCTTTTCCCCTCCCCTCCCCCCCCCCCCCCTGCAGCCCCTGGGTTTCCGACGATGGCGTTAGATTCTGTTCGATAGCCGAATCAATCGCAAAACAATCGAACGATTGGATTCGATTTATTTTTTGTTCGGTTTTATTCGATTGACTACGCCAGGACAACAGTAGAGGAACAAGAATGTAAAGGAATATTCAAGTTATGAACAGTTTTGACGGCTGGATAATTCAACCGTATTTCAGAATCCAAATGTCAAATATTCAACGCAAACATAACAGCATAATATGTCATGCAAAGATATCCCGATGCATTGCAAGCATAGAAACGAGAAAATGTATGTTGTTTAACAGTTATACACGGCTCTGAAGTTAACAGAAACATTGTACGGATATTTTACCAATTGTCACGCGGTCACGCAATCATCGTTTTTGATGTTTTTCGAGTGGTGAATAAAAGAGTTTTCTCAGAAGCAAAACATCAATTGCCCAAATAAAACTTTCAAGATTCCAAAACTATATCATCTTCTTAGTACGTAGCTGCAATATTATAAAATTTGGATCACTGGCACATGACTAAAAAACTATTCTTTTTGACCCACCGGTTGGATTTTCCAAATAGTGCACTTTGATTTGGAATTTATTGGACTTCTTAAACTCGCTCAATGTTTATGATATTAAGCCTAGAGACCAAGGAAGAGATATACAATACAGCGATGTTGTTGAAATATTTCTGTTGTTTTTAGTTTTGATATACGAATGGAATGAATTTGATGCATTTTCACTCCGCCGACAGTCATTACATGGTGTCTGAAGCCAAAATAGTTTTTTTCGATTTTCTCCAAAACAAATAAATATTTTCCCAAACAAACTACACAGCGTTTATATTCAGACCAAGGGCTACCCATATGGAAAGTTAGAGCGAATTCCATTTTTGTGATTTTTGCCACCAGATGTTTGATAATTGTACGGCCTTACACTTAATAACTTTCTGCAAAACCTAAAAAATTACCATAAAATTTGCATATATTTTTTCATTTTGGGCCATGTTTGGTGTTCAATAGCTTGGTAACCAAGCCTTTTCAGGAAAGTGTCTGTCCCGACAAAACATGCTATGGTCCATGGGCTATACAACTGTGCTAACTGCTAGGTATAACGATTTAATGTGGCCGAGAAAAAATTTATCAAATCTCAGAAAAAAGTAAAAAAAAGGTAAACAACTTTTTTTCGATATTTTGTCGATGCGCAGTACCATAGCTTAGAATATTAAGATGCGCATACACAAGCGTTATATAGCCCATTGACACTAGTATATCATATGTCGAAGACAGTGTCAAGAAATGTTTGGTTATCAAGATATTGAGCCATGAATTAGGCCCAAATGGCACGTTTTTCACTTTTTTCGATATTGCGAATGTTGTATCTAGCTCAGATTTGATAGCGTTAGATCAAGCATGGCTTTGTTAGATAGCCCATAGGCATTAGTACATTTATTCTTCTGAAATAATATCCAATATAAGGCTTGGTTGCCAAGCTATTAAGCTCCATATATGACCCAAAGTAACCCATATTTTCGAAATTTCGAGGTGTCCCCCCCTGAATCTCTGACATATATGTATGGGAAAGTGACGCCCAGTCGTACGTTCTACAACTTCCATATACATTATAGTCACCTAAAGTGCAAAGTCAAGGCTGTACTCAGGTGCCAGACTGAAATTCTGGGGGATCGAAAAATCGATATTGCATAGCCGTTATCTCAGCCAGCTTAAAGAGGTAAGAATGCGCACTAGATCCATTCAATAGCTAATGGTACCTAGTATGCGTCGCCGTAGCTACGAAGTCAGAGAAGGCCTGGTCACCAAGTAATGAAGCCCCAAATAGCTCCAAAATGACATTTTGGAACGCAAATATCTCGCGAAGCCACAGGACGTTTGGAAGATAGTTTACATTTTTGAAATGCGCGAGAGGAGTACATCAATTAACGTTGGTAATACCATGTCGTAGGTCAGTCATCTTCTGGGTGAAAAAGGACCCCCTCTACAGAAACGTTTCGATAGATATCTCAGTCAGTATTGGATCAAACTCAACCACATTTTAATACAAGATATGACGATGTTGTCAATTTCAGCTAATTTGCATAAGAATTGAATATTTTATGAATTTTACAAAAATCAAATTTTCAAATCTCAGGGATTTACATATTTTGAGTTGTCTAGAACGTGGTAATAGCTATAACATACTGAAATCTGCTGGTGATTGGTCAAAATCCCTAGCCTACAGAGCATTTTCAAAAATCCAGGGTTACTTTGTTAGGGTTATGGGTTTGCATAGCTAATTCTGGGCTCGGTATTTGCTCAAACCTAACCAGCTTTGCACAGTATGTGAAGGTACGATAGATCTCTTATGATACGAAGTGACGTCATCATTATGTAAATGAACTCTAAGATATAGATGGTTTAGCTTTTTTTTTTTGTAAAATCGATTGGAAATTCAGATTTGCATATTCATGAATTCTGACAATGCAGTCATGATATTCTTGAGCTGCCATTAATCGTATGGGAAATCAAACAGGTCTCAGGTTTCTAATAGGCCCTTTGCAGCTAGAGGTCACGTGCTTGGATACCGCATAGTTACGCCATGCTGGAGAGCAAGCTCTCCAGTAAACAAAAGCCAATTTGAGGTCAAGCACGTGCGGTTTTACACAAAAGATTTCTTCGTTTTAAAGCTCTAATTCCGTTCATCTCTAAAAGACTTGCATGTACTATATTTCGCTTCAAGTTGTAGTTAGTTTTCTGTCAAAAAAGCAAGTTTTTAGAGAAGATTTGGCCATCGTTGATGCAAGGTTTTGACGCTTCGACACGAACAACATGGCGACACCGCAAGGTATGTACTTCAAACAACGGCTTGTAAAACGGCTTGTTGCCCGTTTATCTAATCTAAAGAAACTGTTTTAATTCCTATAATGATGTTCAAACTCGTGATGCTCCTAAACCAGGGAGAAAATGATACAAATGCTTTTTATAACATCGAAAACTTTGACTAAACTTCGTCATAATTTACTCGACAGCGTAGGTGATACTAATGATCAAGAGAGCGAACAAGAGCCTTTGCCTCAACCAAGAAAGAAGTCTTGTTTCCACTGCTGTGTCCCCCAGTGTAATGGGGATTCTAGATATCATAATGAACTAAAGTTCCATCGACTGCCGGGTGGAGAGGCTGGCAAAGAAACAAGAAAGCGCTGGCTCGTCAAAATACGAAGAGACGAAGGTCCCGATTTCAAGGTACATTGTATGTATTTATACGTTCGAAACATGTTGCATAATATATCAGTAATTTTAAAAACAGATCGATGGATTGTGCATGTCTCAGGCGACTCAAGCTTAATGTTTTTACCAGAAAAAATAGTTTGGTTTTATTAGCTGGACATTGTTAATGTTTATGTTTACATTTTGTACATGTAGATAACTAGCAGCACCAGGATATGTTCAAGACACTTCATTGACGAGGACTATCAGCCAGCTGATAATGCAGGACGACTTCTACTCAAAAGGGGAGCCATTCCAACCAAGTTTGACTGGTCATCAAAACCAAAAACAAGGAGAAAGATCATTCGGCACATTGATAGGTACAGATACATGTAACTTAAATTCATTTGATGTTCAATAACATATAAGATGAGATCAATAAGACAAGTAAGCTTTTACATTTGTATATTGTATAGAGTGCACACCATGCATCCGTGAAACAGTCCTAACTAATTGGTATTAAATAGCAATGAAACAATATAAAATTATAAACAGCACTTGTATTGTTTCATAGATATATGACGTGCACTAGCTTAGGGTTATGTGGCACATGCTGTTTTCCCATTCTATTTGATATTGATTAATTTCTTTGCAAACAAACCCTAATAATAAACATTTTGTGAATACTCTAGGGAAACCCAAACTGATGAAAGTGAGAGTGATGAAGGAGAGGAAAGTGAGGCAATGGAGCCAATTATTAATATGCAGTCAATGCAAGAGGAGCTGGAAGCTGTTCGTGCTGAGCTGTTAGCTACAAAACATGAACTGACAAAAAGTAGGGATGAAACAGCAGCTGCCTTGGAAGGAGCTGAAGCAATGAAGGCTAAAGCCAGTATTGACATGGACAATTTACGAAGAAATGCAGCAGAGCAGCTAGCTTTACACAAATTTGGGCTAGAAAGATTTATGACAGATAATGACTCAATCAAATTTTATACTGGATTCCCATCGTATGAGCATGTTAAGCTGTTTTATGAATTCTTAAGACCAACAGCACAAACAATGACTTACTGCTATGCATCTGGAGAAAGGGAAAGTCGTCCACGAGCAAGAACTATGCAACTCATTGATGAAGTGTTTATGTTTCTTGTTCGCCTCAAGCTAGGCCTTTATGAGCAAGATCTAGCTCATCGATTTCATATTCACATGTCATCGGTGAGCAGAAAACTGATAACTTGGACCAATTACCTGTATTTTCTCTTGGGAAGTCAGACGATCTGGCCATCAAGTGATGATGTCAAACAGTATATGCCTGAAGGGTTCCGTACACTTTACCCAACCACAAGAGTCATCCTGGACTGCACAGAAATTTTTGTGCAGACTCCAACCTCACTTTTGCTTCAATCTCAATTGTATTCTTCATATAAGAGTACTACTACCCTTAAGGGTTTAATTGGAATTACTCCATATGGAGCAGTTTCCTTTATTTCTTGTTTGTATACAGGTGCTATATCTGACAAGGAAATCACAAGATGTAGTGGTATTTTAGATTTATTAGAACCAGGTGATTCAGTGATGGCAGACAAAGGTTTTGATATCGAGCATATGTTAAATGACAAGGGGGTAGGTTTAAACATCCCCCCTTTCCTTCAGAGTCAGGCTCAATTCACAGCAGCTGATGTCCAGGAAACCAAGACCATTGCAAAACTCAGAATTCATGTGGAGAGAGCAATCAGAAGAATTAAGGAATATCACTTTTTTGATTCTGATGTGCCATTGTCAACACTAGGTTCCATTAATCAGTTATATACAGTAGCTTGCCTTCTCACTAATTTTCAAGGCCCTTTGATTTTAAAAGCCAACGGCAGTCAGAATAATCAGTGAATTAATTTCCACTAAGATGATCTTTGATAGCGATAGCAGATTACTGGTATATATATATAGATATTGTTATTGAACGTTTTATTTATTTACAGAAAAAGGCATATCAATCTACACCGCAAATGAAGGTGTAATAATTATACTTCCTTGTTAAATGATGACTAGTTTATATGGAGACTTATAGGTGTTTTTTTAATAAATATAAATAAATAGTTGAAATACAATCATTTTACAGCAGCCTTGTTTCATTACTATTCATTGGTGGTGTAGATTTAATAATCACAATTATTGTTACTTTAGCTTCTTTTTGGCTCATGCACTTATATCCCATTAATCCAAGTAATATTGAAAGTAAAAGTTATCTACCTTATCTTTTGCTTCCTGAAAAAAATATCTTTCAAAAGGAATCCTGGTACAAACAAAGAGATCATCTCTCATATAGCTAAAAAAGTCACACCAGTCTAGGCCTGTCAGTGCTAGCTGGCATTGGACTTGATAATAATAAATGTCATTGGTTTTTAAATTATACTCATTAGTGACTGGGTTCTTTCTGAGATATCTTACATTTGCAAAATCCGTCTCCCCCTCCTTCACCACCTTGATTTCTAGTAGTCCAAAAGGATTGTACCCATTGAGAGCTGCTTGAGGGTCATACACCTTGCGATCAGGGATACACCCAAGCCATGGACATTTAGGGTTAATAATTAGCCCTGATGGAAATAAATTGACACCATCATCCTTCGCTGACTTTGCATAGATCATTGCTGCCTGAGGTTCCATATCAATCCCCCTCCTCATAGGTGCAGTTACTACCTGACGGCTTGGGTTGAGCTGGGTAACCAAGGTTTCAAAGTTTGTCACTCTGCGTGCTGCTCTACCGAATTTACTGGCAGTTATCCTCTTTTTACGTAACAGGTGCCAGAGGTTGCTTGCACCCTGAGTTACAGTTCTTTCTTGCAGTGAAAGTGATGTTTCTTTGGTGACCGCCAGTGCTTCTAGGGCTGCCTGCTTCTTCTGGCTAAGACAGATAGACACATTGTTGTTGAATCTGTTCTCAGAAGTGTCCAGTGGTAGCTCAGGGAATGCAGTGCACGTGAAGTCATTAATAATGTATTCCTGTGACAACTTTTGTTGGTAAGAGAGCACACATCCTTTGGGAACATTACCATATTTGCATGGCACAAATGGAATACTGGCAAGCTTGTCTACACTTGGAATAACAGTTGCTATAAGTGGCTTAGGGTTAATGTCATTGAAATATTCTTTTGTCAGTGTTCCATACATCTTTGCTGGAGAGTACAGATTGCTCTTTATAAATTTACTGTAGTCAGCCCCTATTTGTGGTTTCTTGACCAAAATATCTTGTATTTCCTTTTGTTCAATTTTTTTTTTTCCTCTTGGAACGCTCCACTGTTGTTTCATGCTTGTGCACGTCAAGTCATCAGGGAGTGATTTCAAACCAAGTTGTTTGCAGTGAGCCAGGTAGTATAGAAGGCCTATAACATGGTTGCAGTATCCACTCAATCCAGCAACACACGAACATCTTCCAGCCAACGACTTATCAGCCAACTTTATTGTTGCTTCCAGAGAATGCGGGGTTTCATTTTTTCTCATGGACCTGTAGCATCTTGAGCTCACGGTAGCAGAATCCAATGTGTAGGTTACTTTAAAGAGATAATAAATACACGATAAGGTTTTGAAAACATTTTAGTTTAGCGTGATTCAATCAGTTAAAATATATACTAAGATTAAACTTAAGCTTACACACCTTTGATATCGTAAAAATATCCTGGTTCCGCAAAAAACTTGTATGCCTTTGAAATGCTTTGGCAGCCAGACTTGTCCTTTGCGTACTGTTCGACAATAGCAAACGTTAACTCCGGAAAGGAAGTAAGATCTTGGGTAAAGTCTTGAGTTTGATCGCGGCCTGTAGCGCTTGACGCTGTCGAGTAAATTATGACGAAGTTTAGTCAAAGTTTTCGATGTTATAAAAAGCATTTGTATCATTTTCTCCCTGGTTTAGGAGCATCACGAGTTTGAACATCATTATAGGAATTAAAACAGTTTCTTTAGATTAGATAAACGGGCAACAAGCCGTTTTACAAGCCGTTGTTTGAAGTACATACCTTGCGGTGTCGCCATGTTGTTCGTGTCGAAGCGTCAAAACCTTGCATCAACGATGGCCAAATCTTCTCTAAAAACTTGCTTTTTTGACAGAAAACTAACTACAACTTGAAGCGAAATATAGTACATGCAAGTCTTTTAGAGATGAACGGAATTAGAGCTTTAAAACGAAGAAATCTTTTGTGTAAAACCGCACGTGCTTGACCTCAAATTGGCTTTTGTTTACTGGAGAGCTTGCTCTCCAGCATGGCGTAACTATGCGGTATCCAAGCACGTGACCTCTAGCTGCAAAGGGCCTATTCATGTAGAAAATGAAGTTTACTTTCGTGACCTGTTGGCCAAACTTTAAAAACACTGTAACTTCTTGGCATTTCACTCTTTCAAGCCTTCTAAAGATATGATTTTTATAATTTTTTTTGGAGAAATTGAAAAAAAATTCATAATATATTCACATATTCACATGTCAAACTCAAACTGCAGCTGCAGAGCTAAGAGACGCTTTTATTTCAGGAGATTGAAGGCGATCAGTTGAAACCAGAGTGTTTTTTCGCGTTTTTCAAAAACTTGCAAATTGGGACTCGCAAATTTTATTAGTAGGAAGCATTTATCTTTAAGGCATCAAATTTTACCCTGAGGCTCAACTCAATACGCTCTATAACATACATTAGTTTTGATGAGAAATATTGACAAAGTGGCAATACAAAGCTGTACTCAGGTATCAGGTATGAAAATGTTGTCTAAGTGCCATCGTCATACCTGAGTACAGCTTTGTATTGCCACTTTTGCTGACCATGATGTATAGAGAAGTTGTAGGGCGTAAGGAGTTGTATCATATTGCCATACATATGTATCAGACATTCAGTCGGGAACACCTTCAAATATCGGTCTAAATGTCTATTTTGGGGCATCTTTGGGGCACCACAGCTTGGTAACCAAGCCTTATCTCGATCAATGTATAACAGAGAAAAATTATATGGACCACAGGCTATACAACGGTAAAGGAATGGATCTGATATGTTAAGAGGATAGGGAATAATTATTATTACTAATAAATAGATAAAATTCAAAACAATACTCTAAAGAAATTATAAGTAGATTGGTGCCCATATATTGGCGCATGAGCCCTAGTGGAGTCGAACCACCAGCTCACAAGGTGAGCCCTCCAAGAGGCTTGGGTCGCCTAGGGCGTTAATTTACTTTGTTTTTTAAATTTGAAGACCAATGTCTTTTAGACGAGTCTTAGTGCTTAGCACAATAATTAAAAATATGTACAATATATTTACAATATGTACAGTATATTTAACCCTTTGACACCCGGGAACTTTAACGCGCGACAGGTCCCCTCTCCCTGGGTGTTTTTCGCAAAATCATTAAGAAATATGACACGTGGATATAAACCATATGCGCAGTAAATACAGACACAAGATATCAAATCCAAACAAATTTTATTGTCGAAAGGGATAAATGAAAGGCCTAAATATGCCAAAATTTCTGCCAAAAGTGATTAAAATGGCCAAAAACAAGAAGCCAAAAGTATAAAAAATATTTTTTTTGCGATTGGTGCGTCAAAATGGAATTCAAACGCGCACAAAACAGAGCCAAACAAATCAACAAAATTAAGCCAAATAAAGGCCAAATGGTTTCAAAATCAAGCCAAATTGAAGGAGAAGTGTTGTAAAGTAATGTATTTCAAGTTCTTAATATTTGCAGAAGAGAATATGAAGATCTCGGAGTGACAGCAGCTCAGCCTTGGTGGTAGTCGCGAAAACAGTCCATCTTGCACAGGGCCACTCCACATTGCAGGCACTCGAAAGTTGACTCGATGGTTCGTCCTTTGGGGGTTGTACTGCCATTCTTTTTACACTGCACACATCCTCTTTTCCTGCCCTTGATCTTGACAACGAAGTGCTTACCTGCATTCTCTGGATCGAGTGAAAGGGAGTCGATCTTCTTGCGCTTACTCGCACCCTCAACTGAAAACCCGGCAATCAACTGCTTCGCAAGACTAGTCCTGAAACTTACCTGTTTTAATCTAGCTTCCCCATTACTTACCTTCAAATGATTAAACAAAATAAAGGAATTACAGATACTAACGTCAACATATACCAAAACAAATACCTGTACCACTTGTAAGATGACCGTCCAATTGAATAATACTTACGAAATTGATCGCTAAGATCAACACCTCCCATGTGTGAATTGTACAAACCTACAACGGCCGGCTTTGCGATGTCTTGACGCCCACGTCGTTGAGCTACCAGATCTGCCTCCAAAGGACTGGAATTTGTAGACAAAATACACACATCTCTTTTGTCATGCCACTTAGTGAAAACTAACCTACCTTTTTGCCGTACAACCTTCTCGCCGGGTTTCAGTTTTGCCTTAGCGCAATTAGGCATTCCCTTCCTGTTGATTCTTACCGTACCACATGCGAAGGTGTCCTGTACTTCCAGATGCTCTAATAACCTCAATGAACTAAAATAGTTATCGAAAAAAATATGATGCCCCTTATTCATGAATGGTTGTACTAACCTTGTCACTACATGATATCCCAGTCCGTGTGTCAGGCTTTGTCCTATTTCCCTTCCGAGGTAGGTGTTGAAGTTCAAAACATAGCCATTGCTCGAGTCGGCGGCCATCCAAACTTTGATGCCATATTTCGTCGGTTTCGCTGGCATGTACTGTCGAAAAGAAAGCCTACCTTTGTATGCGACCATTCCCTCATCGACGGAAATATTCTTGGAGGGCTGAAAATTATTTAAAAACTTACCTTTGATGTAATCTATGACCGGACGTACCTTGTAAAGACGATCAAAGGTGGCGGCTTCACGGGGCGGTTCTTGAGTGGAGTCGTTGAAGTGTAGATAGCTTGTTATCTCTTGGAATCTGTTCTTGGTCATTACTTTCTTGATTCCCACATTCCCAAAGAAGTCATCTGTACACCAGTAGGCGGCAATACTTGGAAGTCGTACCATACCCATGATTATTCGTACACCAAAGTAAGCTTTCATCTCCAGGCGTGTCACTTCGGTAAACTTGGCGAGACGGTCGGGCGCCGTTGTCAATTTCTGTCTTGCGTATCGGTTGGTTTCAGCGACAATCTGGTCCCATAAATCATCTCCAAAGAAGGCAGAAAAGAAGTCAATTTCTTTCGGAACTGCTGGCAGGGGAAATCTAATTTCGGCGGTCATTTGGAAGTCTGGAATCTGGAAATCGGTAAGTCGGTCAGTCCACTGTTCTTCTTCTTGTTCATTTTCGGGATCGGAATCGGTGCTTGGAGGTGCTGGATTGTCTTCGTCTTCGCTCTCTATTCCATCGAAATCCACATCTGATTCGTCTGATTCTTGCCTGAAATGTTCTTCGTCATCTTCAAAACCGTAGAAGCTGTTGTCATCACCCGAATCTTCAAATTCTCCTGAAATATCACCATCTAAATCTGCCATAATTAACTGTCACTTTTTGACAACGCGCGAGCTCATCTAAGCCGGTTTGAAAACCTCGTGCTCTCCCTATTTATACTGAAAAAATATGCGCAAAAGGCGGCATCTGATTGGTTAATCATTGACGTTTGTGATGTCAAAATAAAGACAACGAAAAATCCCGTGGAGGGGAGATACTAATTTTTTTCTGACGCGCGTTTTTTACGGGCGGTTTCGGGCGCCGTAGGCATTTCAGGGGTGTTTTTCGCACGGGCGGTTTCGGGCGCCGTGGGTGTCAAAGGGTTAAAGTATGTATAATCTATTTACAATATGTAGAGTATATAGAGTATATGTAATATTTACAGCTTATGTAATATTTTTGTTGTTTTCTTTTTTTTTTATAATGCCAACTTATAACCCTAACAGTTCTTTATCAACGTATATGTACATAGCGTTAGACGATGATATTCAATCCATGCTGCTCTTTTTAAGTGATTTTATTTTCTCAAAAAGGCGCAACCATCCTTCCCTCTATGCTATTCTTGATAAGCGTCTGCTGTCGGTTATGCACTTATATATTGCCTCCTTGCTGGCAATGACGTTACCCTGAATGATGTCTCCACACTCTTTCAAAATCATCTCGTTGTCCTCTTCCTTCCACCCCTTCCTCATCTTGGTGACGGTTCCTTTGGAGATGACATTTATAGATGGCGGGATGGTGTTCGTGCTGACCGATTCATGGTCTGTTTCTGTTTCTGTCGTCTTTGTTCTTTTAGTGGGTATCTCTTTCCCCTCGATTATCTCGCCTGCCACACGATGGGCATCTGCGGTACGCTTCAACTTGTCAAACACCGCATAGCTTTGGTCCGCCGTAGATCTTCTGTGCACCATCATGGTTGCTATCTTGTTCTTCTCTGGTGACGACAACCCTCTCGTATTAGTCACAAGGGACTTCCTTAACATGGTAGAGCAGAAAGCTTGCAATGTCTCTTCTTTGAGAGCACCAGTGTTTTTGGCGAAGGACTTCAGACAGTGATGAATCTGCTCACTCTGGAATTGTAACCCGAGAGTGGATGTGAACATGGCCTGCCCTTTTGGCTCGAACCTGGGCCTTATGTGCTCTACATAGTTGCACATGTTCTTGTAGAGACCGGAGGAGAGATGGAGTATAGCTCCACCATAGGTCTCAGCTGTCTTGTGATCTTCTACATTAATGGCGTATCTCTCATCGTCTAGCCTCTTGGCATCGTTAAACTCTATTCAATTATAACATGATCAATAAATTATTATCTTAGAATATAAACGATATTAAGTCTACAATTGAATGTTTACCTGTCACTGTCATTGTGGAGGCGACACCAGCCCTGTTGAAATTCTCCACGTTTATGGAGAACATCAACCAATTTCTCACTTCCATGCAAATCATATAGGCTGGCTTATTCGCAGCACTGCATGCACATGCCACTTCCATCTCTTGCGCGTATTTGGAGTGTTTCATGGCCCTTATTTCTTCAGGTGTCACCATTGTTTGACTTAATTTCCAGTTGGTTTTGTCTGTCTGTTGTCTTTTCTTTTTTCTCCACGACTTCCTCCACGAATCCACTGCTTTGATGGAGTTCTTCATTTGGTTTCGTCTGGTCTGTTACAGGTTGTCGTAAAGGAACCCTCTGGCCCACGTAAGAAATTGCTCAAACGTGTACGAGTACGAATTGAGCGTGGAGCAGGACAGGCCTTTGGATGGGTCTTTCTCCCTTGCTATGATCATATTTTGAAAAAACTTTTTGTACACACGGTCTTGATCTAGAAGTTTGTTCATAGAGCATTTCTTACCACCTACGTGGTCAGCAAGGTTTGCCAGCTGTTGGGTTAGGAACGCTGCTGACTTTTCGGATTTGCTCCCTCCATGTACCGATGTGAGGTGTGCTGACCAGGCCTTGATCAAGGCCAACAATGAGGTCGGTGGCTGGTAGCTCTCCTTGAACTTTCCCACGTAATCTTGTAGTGGTAGATCATCCTCATCCATGCTGGCTATTTGAAAAACAAGACTCATTCTTACGTTATTTTCTTGTAAGGACCACAGTTGCGGATTTTTTTGATTGTTTGCGTTTTGTTGGAGGCATTTCTGAGTTGACAGCACGGCTTCTGAGAAATAATAAAGATATTGATAATGATAAAAACGAGTGTAAATAATAAATAGTGTACAAACATACCTTTTGGAGACCTGCTGTTTTGAATTTGTCTCCACTTGATAGCGAGACAGTTTGATTTTTGCTAACATGTACTGGTAGCTGAAAAGAGAAAGAAATGTAACGATAATGCATGATCTGGTGTTTTTGGAAGACCATTTGGGACTGATTTTTCGCCTTTGTCAGGCCATGGTCGCATTTCCAGTGCTTAATATAGTTTTGTCCCACAAAATCACACTTATCGAATGAACAAAATCTGTAAAAAATGGAAAACATCGTATAATACTCATATAATCACCAACCTCTACCTCCACGTTCAAGAGTATACCTTATGGGGTTGGATCTGTTTGTGGATTTACTTTGTGATATCTTCAACTCCGCGGTTGACATGCCATGCATTTCTCGTAAATGCCTCCATAATTTTGCTTGAGGTTTTCCACATTTTGGGCATGTTGCCTTCTCTCTTTTCCTACCGCTAACACTTACGGCATCATCCCCACCCTCCACATCCATCTCCACATTTTCTTCCATACCCTCATCGACATCCCTAACCTTCATTCCCTTCTCCACAGCCTTCACCACATTTACTTCCATACCCTCATCAGCCATCTCCACATTTTCTTCCATACCCTCATCAACAACCCTAACCTTCTTTCCCTTCTTTACAGCCTTCACCACATTATCCTCCACATCGGCCTCACCCGCCCTACACGTATCAACAATGGGAACCTTCCCCACAACCTATACAACTTCCATACACTCATCCACCCTTCCCGCATCCACAACCTTTTCCACGACATCCCCCTCCTCAACGACCACAATACCAACATCCTCCTCCGCAATGAACACAATACCAACATCCCCCTTGGCGACGACCACACTTCCAACATCCCCCTCCGCGACGACCACACCACCAGCATCATCAAATACTTTCATATCGAACTCTTCTGCGACGTCCGATTCGGCGTCGATGTCGTCATTGACGCGCCTCTGGCAGTCACACACTGGAATAGGTTCTGTTTCTGTTGCCCGGTGGAAAGATTGTGGCCTCGCTCTTTCGATTTCGTCCGTCACCGTCTCCCTCCAATAAATATTATGGGATATATGGCAATTATATATATTTTCGAAAAAAAACATGTTTTGCACAACTTTAAAACCTGTTCTCCACTCTTAAAACAGGTTAGATTTATATCTCGTAATACACCTCCATGCACAAAGTCGTACTATCCTGATTTGCAATGGGAAAAAAATGCCGCGCATGAGCGATATCGACGGTTATACGTTTTATTTTATTTTATTTCGCGCATGCGCAGTAGACCAAAACATTTTATATGGCAGAAAGCCCTGGCCATGGTGCATCATATTTGCTATAGTAGCGATAAATATCTCTAAACCCCTATTTTTAAACGCGAAACAGCTGCTACGCATAATTTTGGGTATCTTTTGACATACTGCGCATACGCATGCGCACTGAAGTGCGCTATAACAACCAATGGTGCATTTTACCTTGACGTGATAGACAAAGTCGAGTACTTGGGTGACATATCAATCAAACTGGTCTCACAGGTCTAGATTTCTGGATATAGTGGACACAAAAAGGGCTTTTTTCCCCCTTTCGAGCTGTTTAAATGCCAACCATGTTCACCATCACTTGTATGTAAATCACATTACGCGCAGGTCGAATGTGGCGATTTCATCACAGTTTTGTTCAAGCATTTGAGTTGGTAAGTACGTGTGTGCAATAGCTTTAAGATGCAACCACAACTTAATGAGAAAAAAACTTAATTGGTGCCGCATACAACAATTTGATGTTTATTTGGCCTCATTTTTTATAGTTTCTTTGTGCGCATGCATACAAACGAAGTGCTCGTCCGTGAGTATCAGCGTTTTGGCATCTCAAGCATTTAGTCTTTACGACGCTGGGTCAACCATCGCGCTGCGATTTGTAGTTGAAGAGAAACGTCAATGACGGAAATGACAATATAACGTTATTTTGTGTCAAAAACAGCCATAATGTGACCGTTTTGTCAGTGTCATGCGCAGTGGATAGTTTAGATCCTATAAGGTGATTGATGTTAGTGGCATCTATTGGCATTAAGCTTTACAACGCTGGGTCAACTGTCGCGCTGCGATTTGTAGTTGATATAATATGTGTGAGAATGAATGATCACAACAATTGTTTTGTTAATATTTTATTTCTTTTCTTGCTTTATTTTCATATCGTTCTAGAAATGTTAGTGGCATCTATTGGCATTAAGCTTTACAACGCTGGGTCAACTGTCGCGCTGCGATTTGTAGTTGATATAATATGTGTGAGAATGAATGATCACAACAATTGTTTTGTTAATATTTTATTTCTTTTCTTGCTTTATTTTCATATCGTTCTAGAAAGAAGGATTTCAAAAATAAGAGAGCATTCAAAGCTAGAACCTTATTGAGAAAAATACTTACCAATGGTTCGCTCCTATCCTCATCACAATCTTATTGATGTTTTGTCTTTTTCTTTGCGTTCTAGAAAGAAGGATTTCAAACATAATAGAGAGCATTCAAAGCTAGAACCGTATCTGGAAAAATACTTACCCCTCTCCTTTTCCAAGAGCAATCATCATCATGTGGTGGCGTCTTCATTTTTATGAGTAACTAAAACGGCTTACGCTTCTTGGCCTTCTTTTAAAAAGAAATAGTTCAAGTATAAGAAAAACTCTACTGCGCATGCGCAGTGTCGCAGCCTGTCCCCCCCTCATACAATGGTCTTGTCCTATTTTTCATGGCGGTCCATATGGTGGTGAGCAAGTAACATAAAACGACCCTTAAGGCAATCAAAACCGTTTAAAAAACTACTGCGCATGCGCACTATGGGGATGTACCCCCCTGATACCACGGTTTCGTGCTACTATTCACGACGGTTCATATGACGTCAATTTGGTGCAAATCGACCCATCCGTTGCAGATATATGATTTTTTTGCGTTACTTCAATGAAACCCACTCCCTCTCGGACAACACGGCCAAGATTCTGCCTGCCTCGAGGTACAACAATATTACCGAGAAGAATGTCTCATAACTGGAGATCTAAACAACTTCATGTTGAAAAGTCGGTATCTCCGTCAAATGGTCTACTCTGTAAGGAGGGTAGGTTGGTTCGAATCCAACGTGACTGGCCAGAGAGACACCTCAAAGGAGATACATACTAAGCTTTACAACGCTGGGTCAACCATCGCGCTGCGATTTGTAGTTGAAGAGAAACGTCGATGACGGAAATGACAATATAACGTTATTTGGTCTACTCTGTAAGAAGGGTAGGTTGGTTCGAACACAACGTGACTAGCCAGAGAGACACATCAAATAAGATACATACAAATATATACATACATTTACGTTTGAACCTCTATAGCAATAGTTTAGCAAGTAGGAGGTTTTTCCTGGCGAATTGATGTTTGCGCATGCGCAATGACATAGTGTCCCCATGACTATCGCCAAAGTAACGTACAATACGAGTACACTGTAACAAAGTCGATGTCATGTCCTTAAACCTAGCATTTGCTAGAGATACTACATAATGCGTGAATAGCTACCCGCGCATGCGCAGAACGAACATGTTAGCCCTTAATGATGAGAAAGTAAAGTACCACACCAGGGCAACACAACCTGATCAATAGCACTTCTACAGCAGTAGTTTAGCAAGTGGCAACTTTTTCCAGCATTTTGACCTTTGCGCATGCGCAATGCCATACTGCCCCACCCTAACAATCGCCAGAGTAACGTACAACACCAGATAGATACTCTAATGCACTAAGTGAAAAAGGTCCGATCGGCAGCGTCCGATCGGCAGCGTCCGATCCGCACCAAAAATGTCTGATCGACAGCAAAAATGTCCGATCGGCAGCGTCCGATCCGCAGGGGACTCTAATGCAGGGGGACGTACTCTACACGATGAAAAGTTGAAATCCGATATAAACTCTGGACTAGACAGCATCTTGCAATGGGAGTCACCGAGGTGTTCTGACCTGAAAGTATTTCACTTTACACGTGAAGCTTCGTATCTTCCTTTAATTCGACCTTGACGACATTTGTGCATTTTGTTGTTGTAGAGGAGACGAGATGAAGGAACTATTGAAGGAATACTGAGGATTTATTTCAGTTAATTGGTTAATGTGCAGAACATATTCGTGAATCTTGACGAGGCTGCCATTTTTTTCCAGTTTGTTGGGTCTTTTCTGAGACCAGTTTAATCCACTCTCTTCTAGTGTCATTTGCTATCAATGGTATTAAAAGGGTGAAGGACGAACGGAGGAAGACAAGTAACGACAGACACGGCAATCAGTTACATTTGCTTTTATTACGGCAGTTTATGAGTTGATAAGTACTGTGACTGCAGTTCGTAAATGCACAAATCCTCGTCTAAGGATAAAATTATAGTTTATCAGGAAATATTCAAGTGAATTTAAAACTATTAGGCAAGTTTCAGTGTCCTGGTGTGTCATTACTCAGCCAAAACAAGATCATCTATAATCGTGTTCTTTTTGTCCTGACACTCAAATATTGGCTCACAAAGGCGCATTATGTCTTAAACACTCACCATTAGTCGAGTAAATCTTTCTTAGAGTCTAACTAAGGCACGCAAACGACTGATATTTTCACCTAAAATTCTAGAAGATTTACAGTAAATGTATGGCGAAACTCAACTTCCGGTTGGATTTTATCCCGATTGGGTTCCAGGAATCACGGTCATTCTTAATCTCTCACTTGGCTTATTGTAATTCTCTTTTACAGGAAATATGGGATTGGGTCATCTAATATTTGGCTGTACAGATTTATCCATAAAAACATAAAATTTACTAATTCAATCTCTTGTCCCTTATCCATTCCTAATACAAGACACTCCACATAGCGCGCACTCGATGGGCTGAAACAAGTTACCGTAAAATGTTGTAAACTGACATAGAAGAACCGTGAGTTACATGGTGTGTTTTTACGAATACGATCATAGACGAAGGCTTTCATCTTTCTGATAGACGTTTCAGCGTTCCGTACTGGTAATCTACTGGGGTCACGACACCGTTCACAATCACGTCTAGCACAACAACAAGACTACCGAGTTACAGAGCTGTATAATAAATAAACTTGGTATACAATGAAATCTGTATATTCTGTTACGTGAATCTACCGCGAATGTCGCCGTGTGCGTTTGTATATGGAGTGAGCGTATTAGACTTGGCAGCATTCATGGCTTTACAACGGCAAGCTTACACAATATTTCCTCGACAAGACTCAAAGCATGTGCTCGACCGAAGACCAATCGAGCGTGCAAGGACATGCGTATACGTAAGCATATTTAAATTCGCTCTAATTCGCACTACATTCGCTCATTCGCACTACATTCAGCTTGTTCGTCACGTCGTCGAAGTCATTGAGTTGAAAAGTGGGGTATTTTATCTTTTTTTGACAAAAGCACATTATATAAAGTATTGCTATTTTTTCTTATTTATGTTAGGTATAAATCCTTTTCGGCAAACTTTATTAGTATTGCAGTTGTTAATTTTCGTTAACTACACATTTTTTGGGTATGGTATTGATTATACCCGACCATCCAAAATGGCCTTCCATTCTGAGGCCTGATTTCTGAGCTTTTTCCTTGAATGACAAATAAATAAATACATTATGCAAAATGTAGTGCAACCAGTATATAATTTTCCCAAGCGAATAATCAAGTACAAAAAACTTATACATTAACTAACAGACATACACAATTTAACTTGTTTGTACCAAGGGGAAAAAGCGAGAGAAAATATGTTTTTCATAACAGCGTGTTTCCTGATAATGTTTAGCCTACCGCCTTTAAACTTGCGTACAAAGTTATTTCCATCATTGTTATAACAGCTAGCCTAATTATTTAATCTTGCTCTTTTCCTAACTTCTCCAAATAATTTCCTTCGATCTGAAGTTAAATTTTCGTTGATGTAAATACGCTTCGCTCCACTTCACTTGAAAGAAGTATATAGTTTAAACTTGGCTCGGTATAGTTCACTTTTCTTCTTGTGACTCATAAACCTGACAATGAAAGGTTTGCTTTTACTTTTTGAGGATTGACTGTGACAAATATCAATGTCATCTTCCTCCAGATCGACTTCCAATTCCTCCGCCTCCCCTTCTGGAATACCATGAATTTCAAATTTGTCTCTGTCGTCCTGATTTATTTAATTTTTATTTTTTTAACTCCTCCAGTTTGTTTCTTTTAAAGGGAGGAGAAGCCTGGGACCACCTTGGTGTTAAGGGCAGGGTTAACCTCGTACAGCTGGGAACGGTTTGCACAGTGCCCTGGACGACCATGCCTAAAACACTTTGCCTTGAGGGTTGTTGCCTGGTTGTAGGTTCACGGAAGGATTTTCCCACTTTCTAGCACTTTCGTATAATCATTATCGGCGAACAATGTCAAGAAGAAAGCCTTGAACTGTCTTGGTGGCTTAGGAAGACATCTGATATATTGAAGGGCTGCTGTATAGTATGAAGCTTTCTTATGGTTGACATCCTGGGCACTGTGGACAAGGGGTTGGGCCAAGGACAATTCCTGGTGTTTATCAAAATCAGTTTCATCTTTTATGCTCATTAATTTTCACAAGAATTGATTCAACTAAAGGTTTATTTTGGTCCTCTAGGGCCTTAATCCTTGCTCTTAGAGAATCCAAATCATCATTCTGAGCAAAATAGAAACAACGCAGTACCCATACACAGGTATGTAGGGCCACATTTTTAAAACCAGGGATATATATATTTTGCGACAATTGTTCAAATGCAGGGCCACTGTTAACCTGCATGGTCAATATAACTGTTTAACATGTTAAGGAAACGGTTCACCTTGGCGGGTACGTCTCGGAAAAAAAACATTCCTTGTTATTTGACCAATTCCCATCAACTTTACATCATTTTAAAGCTAATAGAATGAAGATCGCCATAATACCGCGGCTCATTGTTTTAAACTGTGAGAGGCATGATAATATCAACCCTGTATCGTTCATCCACATCATCATCATTTTCACACAAAAAAAATGTATATATATATCACCTCGTCATGATCATTGGATGGCGAATTATCTTCTTCTACTTCCAGGCTCTCTTGCAGCGGGCAAATATTTATTTATTTATATTTATTTTTTTGGAGATGGAAGCGCAATGTCCAAGGCCACTGTTGTTGAGCATGGTTCTTTCTTTCACAGTTGCTGGCCGTCTTTCATCATTGCATTTCGACAAGGAAAAAAAACTTCAGTGTAATTTGGGCAGGTCTTTTACCCTTCGTGTTTCTTCCTACAGTTGACCGTGCGGCAGGGCTAGCAGAACTTCGTTATGACCACAGGCGCTTGTGCTCCGCTACGGCCGCAGAAGTTGTTAGGCCTGATGACCAAGGCTTAGGATTTTGTACACTGCTTGAAGCTTTATGATTAAAACTAAAACAAAAACAAAGTATATAACAATATATAACAATATATAACAATCTATATCAAAAACTGTTGATTTGTTAATACATTTGAATAGAAATAGAAAAACGAGATAGATACTACGTTTCGATGTCATCAAAAACTGATTAAAGAAATGTACTACCACAACTCTGGTTTACACTGAAATGAGAATATAATCCTTTCGATATTACAATGATTTTACAATACATTTAAATTAATTCACACAGCGTTTATACTTACATGGATTTCCGCTCAACTTATTGGCGACTCTAGGTAGCGTGTCTTTTACTTCTTTGATGTCCTTAGGATCCATGAAACAGATGAAATAGTTGAAATACGTAGGCTAATAGCATGTGGAATAATACGGCGTCTGCACAGAGAGAAAGGTGACATAGCCATACAGCGCAGGTTAGTGATTTGTCAAGCAATCAACAGTGAAATACGATTCACTCTACTACCCGATACTCAAGAAGAATTCTAAAACGGATTTTCATTGGATGCATATTAATTTTGTTATAAAATATAATTTTTAGGACTTCGAAAATACAACTCACAATACAGAGGATTGTTTTTAAAACCACTGAAGTATCAATGTCAAAGGTTACATATATCATAACCATAAAATTGTAAAACAGTAATGTCTAACCATAAGGTGACACCAAACTTAAAACTATAGAATGACGAATATAAACGTAGCACCAAAATTAAAACTATACAATGACGAATACAAACGTAACACCAAAATTAATACTATACAATGACGAATACAAACATTGAATTCAAACGTAACACCAACATTAAAACTATACTAGTCGTTGCATTTGCAAGTGAAGTGCTGCTGAGCCGAACATGTTTGTCTGTCGTTGTACATGTATCATTTGCATGTATAAAGCTCACTGTACGATAAATACAAGCCACGACTTGTGCACGTTTGCTGTTTCTTCACTGTTTCGTCGTAACTGGTGAGTAAATTCGTTCTAAATGTGTTTATCCTATAAGATATCATGTCAAGTATTACTTAGCCAGTATCAAGGTAATGAACGTTTTTTCTTCAGACCAACAACAGCAACAAGCCTCAGCGGGCAAACGAGTATTTGTAAATGTAAGCTTTAATATGTGTGAAGTTAGTCTCTTCGGAAAGCGACCAACGAAGAAGAGCTGGCATATTATCCATGGATAGCGTTTCTAAATCAGGAATACAGTGAACTCTCTTTAAAGGGGGACTAGTACGTAAATCGTTCAAAGTTTGATTTAGCTGAAACTTCACTGAAATAATCTAAAAGACCCATACAATCATTGGTTAATTTTTTTCTCAAAAATTCCAATGGGAAGTAATCCATTTTTATGAATCTTTAGAGATGTCAGTGACGTCACTTACTCAACCCAACATTCAGCTCCATACATTTCTTTGTATTTTGTGATCAAAATATCTCAACGGTTTGTTCAGATAACAGCTCTGCATTGAACAAAACTAGTCAAACAATCAATCCTAAGCACATATAAGGTACGAAAACTCCTTCACACAAACGTTTAGCTTCATAGAAATAAAATAATTCAAGACATTAAACATGAAGAAATGTACGGAGCGAAGCCGTGATGATTGTTTTGGTTGAGTAAGTGACGTCACTGACACCTGTAAAGATTCATAAATTGGTATTACTTCCCATTCGAATTTTTGAGAAAAAAAATAACCAGTGATTGTATGGGTCTTTGAGAATATTTCAGTGAAGTTTCAGCTAAATCAAACTTTGAACGATTTACGTACTAGTCCCCCTTTAAGACGGACACCCTCGGGACCCTAAACAGCTGTCCGTCTTAGAGAGGTGTCCGTCTTATAGAGAGAGATTAAATTTGACTGCATTAAAGGTGCAGTGTCAAGCCATATGACCGCGTAAGCCTGGGTACGAAGAAGCGAGAAATAATAAAAGTCCACCGTGGACTTTTATTATTTTCGATGTTTTGAATCCGTTTCCATCGACCTTAATCATGTTTGTTCAAGCGTCTAATGGATCACTTGTAATAATTCTAAGCATGTTCTTCATTTCCAACAATTCCTAGTGGGGATTATTTCATCTTAGAACTGACTTTGAAGCCGTTGAAAAAAGTGTCGAACAGCCGTTGAGAGGCAGGCCGCCATCATCCTCGAGTGAAGAAAACCGAATTGTAAACCGGCAATTCTGGTCGAATGCGAAGGAATCCTG
This sequence comes from Actinostola sp. cb2023, assembly GCA_033675265.1. NCBI lineage: Eukaryota > Metazoa > Cnidaria > Anthozoa > Actiniaria > Actinostolidae > Actinostola > Actinostola sp. cb2023. Next base: position 198,527 of record JAUJYZ010000507.1, on the reverse strand, counting down.
ATCATCAATCCAGGTGCAGTACTGTTCATGACTTTTGAAGAGAAAAACTCACGTAGAACTACTTGTAAACCCGGTGAGCTTCCCACCATCTACTTATGTGTTGGGCTTCCTGTGTTTTATTTGATCGGCCGTTGGAAAATGATATCGCCGTGAATTCACTTCTTGAATTCAGTCTTTTTGATATATTGGAGTTCTAAAATTGCTTTCTAAATAAAGATTAGTATCTACATGAGTCCTGTAGGGCATTTACTTAGCGATTAGAACGGTTTTAGGGGGGTTTTGTAACTCACTACCGGGCAAGGTAGGCTTCTCAACTGAGTGTTATTGTTTTGATTTTAATGCGCATGCGTGAGGCTTGACACTGCCCCTTTAACTTATGACTGTCAAAGCTCATATAGACAGTTTGAATTCGAGTATTTTTGCTATTGAAGGACAAAGGAACCAACCTTGTAAATAGATTAGTCATTTCGTACAGTTTATGGCATGTTACGCGTGATCTGTTTGTTTTCTGTCATTAGCTTGTCCGTTGTCCTTCTTAGAGAGGTGTCCGTAACTCATGAATGCACATTGGCGTCCTCGCGATTTTTCACTAAAACCTTCATTGCCTTGATGAATGCTTCCAGCAATTCTTAAAGTAATACTTGACATGACATCTTATAGTATAAACAATACTCACCAGTCAGGACAACGAAGAACAGCAGTGTGCAAAAATCTCGTGCTGTGATCACGTGAAACTCACGATCACGTGATACTTACCACCAATAGAAATCTTGATACTTCCGACGAATAGAAATCTCCGTATGGACCAATAGAAATCTTTATACTTACGACGAATAGGATTTTCCGTAGGTACAAACAGAGAAACAGACATATACTCGATCTGTTGTAGCGTTTATGATGCTGCTCGCCTGATGGCTCGCAGCAACAATGACAAATACAAACATTGAATTTTGGCGAGGATGGAACCATATTTTTGAGAGAGAATACACGATCTTCAAGTCGGAATGGCCAGAAATCAAGCATCATTGGCAGAGGAGACTGACAGACAGCATGGATTTTTAAGACACGTTTATCATCTAACGAATTAAGTATATTTCGTTCATGGTTTTCATGAAGCTTTTTTCGACAATTGTCTTTCCATTAAATTTGGCTGTGATCACGGAGCCGAAGCTGCCGTTTCCAATCACCTCTTCTTTCAGATCACTCAGAGGATCACTCCAGGAAAACTATGGTATACTGGTATTAAGTTTGTTGGACCTATTTTTCATACGCATAGCGTCAAAGCTTGGCAGGGGAAAGGACGTTCTTCAGTTTCTAAACTATGTCCTTAGCTTTCCATATCACCATCCAAACCAAATAATGAAATGTGTGAATTGAACTTCACACCTGATTGACAAATTGACATGTGATGTCGGAAGTAGCAAAATTTTAAATTGTGATTGCATGCTAAATGAGGTTTGTAATGTAACATGTAAAATAGTCTGTACTTCTTATTTAATGCTGCAGTGGCAGTGGATGTTTCAGGATTGACAAATTGTCAGTTGGCAAAACCATAATCAAAAGTTTTCATGTTGAACTTTTAAGTAGTAGGAATTTAAATATATTAGTGTGTTTCCAGCTCATTCAATTTCAATACAATTTCAATGCATGTAATGCACTAATGAAAGTCACGTCTGACTTACAGTGTATCTCGAACTCGGCTATCTCGAAAACCACGCTATCTCGAACTAAAGACCGGTCATCACATGTTTTGTCAGTTCAGTAAAGAGAAGTGGGACAGTAAAAACAGCTCTAGAACTTCATGCAAGGCCGAGATATTTGCCCACTTTCAGTAGTGCATCGGCAGTCAAAACAATTAACCGGCAATGAAGCTATTCAATAATGCCCCACAACTATATAATTTTGTTAGCGACACCCTTTGAAAACGATGCATAAACACGAAGCGCTGTATTGTAATAGATTTTGTATTAAAAATCATCATTGAAATGTCACTATCAAACTAAGTTACGAACAGCTTGAATGAATAGGCCTTATTCTTTTATGACACCAGTATGTTGTTTTGTAGCATTTTGATATCTTAATTCATATTCGGCTGTTATTACGTCATTACTCATTATGTTCTTTTTGTACTATTTCTGGCAGATACGCCTATTTATTGAAGGAATTTTCGTCGTGTTGATACATCATAGCGGCAAGAAAAAACAAATTATAGGTTTATTGAATTGATATAAAGATAGGTAAAAGGAAAACTGTAATATCGTGTAAAAAATAGTACTTAACTATTCAACGTTAATATAACGTTGTAAAGAAAAAGGTATCTTGACTCCAGAAGTTGATATGTTCGTTAAATCTTCATGTTTAATGTACGATAAAGCAAAGACCATTTGATTTTCTAAGCCAAATGTGTTATTTCCATCAACGAAAAAGAGCTTCTTGGCCATGTTAATTGCTTGTGTCCTGTTGGCACTCTGACATTTCTACATCTTTCCACCTTTATTAGTACGGACAGACACAAAGCACTTCTTATTTACATCATAATTCAGCCAGCCAATTTGAACTTTCCTAACTGATCTCCCACTTCTATTTGAAACATTTCTGTTGGTTATACTTGCTGTTTTGTTCCTGGTGATTTCCCTCTTTTCAATATAGCTTGAAGTAATTCTCTCTTTTTGTCCTGTTATAATTTTTTTCACAGAAATTTTTCAGACTTATTGTCTCCTTTCTTTTCCAAGCCAAGTTGCATCAGTTCCTCTTCTTATGCACGTGATATTGTAGACTTTCTAAAAGTCCTTCATCCACATCCCCCCAAAGTTACTGGTGGATTTTTCGACTGGTGACATGAAAGCGATTTAGCCAATAGAAAGTAAGGATCAGTAGGAAATACGTCACATGTCGACTTAATATGGGGATTCAGTTCCTCCTTGTTGACACCCTTTTTCATCTTTTAGTTGCAAATGAAGTTATTATAAATATATAAATAAATAAACAAATAAATAAATATGTGGTTGTTTCGCTTATCACAAGAGTGCTCTATGCAGGTTGCAGAGCGAAATACAAAATGTAAAGACAGTAAAAAGTTAATCGAGTTTCACGCTCTAGGCGATCATCAGACTAAAGTTCATGTAGGTTCCATATTTGCTTTGAGGTTGTGGCGTTCTGATTGGCTGCATAGAATTTGTTCTCATGACGGCATTTTGTAACTAATTCAGATATTTTGTTAAGAAGTGAAGCATCGCGAGCCGTTAGGATGCAGAATTTTTCTGACAGGCATAGATTACATCGAGAAGGGTTTCCCTTAATTGTATGAGTTCGCTTGTTTGATGATACTCCATTTAATGTTGTAATTAGTGTCATTGTCTTTTAAGTCCCATATGTACTTAGAATAATAAATAAATAGATATGAAAAAAAACAAAAACTGTAACATGAACTTATTGGTTGGCAACGGTACTTCCCTCAAGGGTGCCTGACATATAGAGACAGAAGGGGGAGGTTTCATGTCATTAATACAAGGCAAACACTTCAATTATATCAGCAACGGGCTTGCAAAAATACGAAATAACTAGTATGTTTACATGATGTATTCTGTTGAAAATGTTGTAGCTGTAGTCAGGCATAATGAGAAAAACTGGAGAACTGAAAGTTGTCACTGACTAGAATTTATTATCGGACGTTTCGGTTGTGATACTACAAACTTCCTCAGCAGCGGTGATATGGTAGGATAAGATAATGTACAGATCACTTCAACAAACTGTTATATACACAAGGGAAATAAATGTTAATAGAATTGCAGTCATGCACAGAATGTCACGCTTCCAAGAATAGTCTCTTGTCCCATTGAGTTTCACGGTCGATGATCCTGGCCCCTTCGAAGTTAAATTGGTGGTCCGTTTCAATGTGATGTTTAGCTAACAGAGAATTGCGGTCAAGTGTGAACACTGCTTTTGTATTTTCTTTGATGCGTGTTTTTAAGGTGCATAATAATAATAAATAAAAATAATCAAAAATTTATATAGCGCCATTTCCTTATAGCCCAATGGCGCTTTACAATGAGTAAAATAAATATAATCTAATTATAATATAATGTCTGCCCTATGTAACACTTCTCACAATCTTTACATCCCACACGGTAGATGACCTCGGCACACGGTAGATGACGTCGGTTGTGGCGTCTTTGTCTCCTTTGTCCTTGGGTTTCTTGAGTATGGATGAAATGGTACGAACTGGCTTGTGCGCGACTCTTATGTTGAATTTATTCAAGGTGCTGGTGATTTTCTCTGAAACCTCTTTGACATAAGGAAGGACTACGAAGCCCCGATGTTCTTGCTGTTGTTGTTGCAGTGCTTGTTGGTTAGACTGTTCTTTACTTGGTCTGTAGCTCTGTGGAAAATGCGTAGGATATCCATTTGCATGCAATGCTTTCAAGATGTGTTTTTCCTCTGACGATCTTTCTCTGGGTATAGAAGGAATATCGTGGGCTCGATCATCGCTGCTGAGGAAGGTTGTAGTATCACAACCGAAACGTCCGATAATAAATTCTGACCAGTGACAACTTTCAGTTCTGCAGTTTTATTTGTATTATGTATCACCATAGCGTCGTTTTGATAGGCTAATTTTCATCTTGATCTACACTGACTATTCACAATAAGCTTATATGTAACATTTATTATTTAACCTAGCATTATCAGACCACTGATCTAAGTTGGGAAGAAAATTGGTATTATATTGGTATAACATTTGTAAATCATTGGAAAACAGTGAAAAATTCAATTTTGGAAAAAGAAATACACTTTCCAACATTGGGAAGCCATAATTAGTCGGGCTTCCTTTGGTAAAGCCTGACTCTAAAAATGAGATCCGTCCTCAAATCGCTAACTGGGTTCTACAGTGCATGCGCCCTGTGCTGGCCGCGAGGAGCTCTGGGTAAGAGAATGCTAACCGCACGGTTTATCAACACGCATCTCCAACATGACGACCTCCTTCTTCACAAACCTTGTCGAAGGAAGGTTATTATGTCGTCTTGTGATTGTGAGAAAAAAACATTTGAACGAAGTATATCTAATACGCTTATCTTACAAACGCACACGCCGTTAGCGGTAGACCTACTCTAAAAGATGTCAAGCGTTTTCGGACGAGGTGGTTCCGTGGACTCAAAATCATTTCTGAAAAATCTGAAAAAGTATTAAAGTCTTACGAGATATCAAATGCAAATGAGAAAACTGTAAACACAAAAGGAACAAAATGACAAAACAATGACTATTGACTTAAACACGATGATGCACTATAAAAGGGCATGCTCCACCCACAATTTTTGAATAATAATGAGTTTCAGTATGGCGGACAATGGTTGAACATGGCTGAACAACGGGGTAAAATGATTTTCTTAATAAAGTCACATTTCAACCGAAAAGTTAATGAAGAAATTGTAATTTTACGTCTAAAACAGTTATAATAGACAAACGTGTCAATATATTTCGTATTCGGTAGTTATCTATTAGTTAGTTAGTTACGGTAGTTACGTTCGTCCTCGTTGTCATTCGTCTTGAAGTAATTGTGTCGAGCATTTGCACATCTCTGTACTTTTATGGTAAAGGCTGGTAAGGTTTCGAAACCTATGCCTTGAGTATATTTAATTCGCAAATGGCATTTCCATGTCTTGGCGGGTAAATTTTAGGATAACCTACGAAAGAAACGATAAGCATAATAATACTAGAGCCATGCGACTTCAAAACGGCTAAAATTTTCCTAAAAAGTTGGTTAAAAGTCGAGTCCCCGAGACCATGAATATTGGACAATTTGACTTATTTTTGAGTGGAAATAAGCACGTGGTGTCACGTAATAGCGAATCATGTCGTAAAAAAAGAATTTTCTACAGTTCCACACCCTGGTTATTAAAGTAGACATATATCAGATGCTGTGTGTGCAATTTCAACATTGTCAGACTAGAAAAAGTTGCGTCCCCGAAAGGTTTTCGTTTGGCGTTTTTATAACGCAGATCAGCTCTTCAAAGTGTGTCAATTGCATAAGTTTAAATTTGCCGCCGAAACTTTAGCTCCGCCTCTGGTCCTAACCAGGTACTCAATCTGTTATGAAGCTAAATAAAGCGACCTCAATAAACACTGATTTGTACCAACTGTGATTTCAAAAATCACGGTCATCCGAATTACTGTTACTAAGCGGCTAGCGCTTTATTAGGAGTATGATCTAAAGTTTGAATCAAAGATTACTGGAATCATTGTTGTTTGTGTGTTTATCTTGACAACCAACAATAAAGCGGCTTTATTAGTAGTATGATCTAAAGTTTGAATCAAAGATTACTGGAATCATTGCTGTTTGTGTGTTTATCTTGACAACCAACAATAAAGCGGCTTTATTAGGAGTATGATCTAAAGTTTGAATCAAAGATTACTGGAATCATTGCTGTTTGTGTGTTTATCTTGACAACCGACTAAACCGGCTTTATTAGGAGTATGATCTAAAGCCGTTTTAATCAAAGATTACTGGAATCATTGCTGTTGTGTGTTTATCTTGACAACCGACTAAACCGGCTTTATTAGGAGTATGATCTAAAACCGTTTTAATCAAAGATTACTGGAATCATTGCTGTTTGTGTGTTTATCTTGACAACCGACTAAACCGGCTTTATTAAGAGTATGATCTAAAGTTTGAATCAAAGATTACTGGAATCATTGCTGTTTGTGTGCGTATCTTGGCAGCCGATTCGTGATGTAAACTAAGGTCAACTAAAGGCTACTTCAAGAAGTACCATTTAAATAATTAGGAATCTTGCTTGTCCATTGATTCATCGTGTCATGCAGTACCAAAAGACTGTTCGCTTGAAAATCAAGTCATAATTTGCTTAAGATATGTTTAACGACATGAGGGAATTCACGTTCCCAAAGCAGAATGAATGGCAGCTGTCAAAATGTGTTGTGGGAGTAAGCCTAGTCCCAGAAGGAAACATGGTAGCCAATCAAATTCAATGTAATCATCCATAATAATTATGCCAACGGCTCAAATGCTGGTGTAGGTAAGTACATGTCGCCGAGAACAATAGAATTCTACCTGATGGAACGAATTACGATTCTCTATTCACGAATTTCCCTTTGAAACTTACTACCTGGTGGCCATGTTGTGACGTCACAACGTCACAACGTCAACATTCCATGTAGCTCATTGATACTATTTAGCAAATTACACCTAACGTCTGTGCGATTTCTTTGTAAAATGATACATTGCTGTGTGCCAGAATACACTAACTATTCAAACAAATCCGAGTGAACCAAGAGGGTGAGTTCATGCAGCCACATATATGACCCACCACTTTATGATGAGGCTGAGCTGTCAAAGGAGCTGTTTGCAGCTTCTGATGAACTGCAATCTGCTCATTGATTTCTTTCTTTCTTTCTTTCTTTTTTAACTTAATATCCTTCTCTTTCTTGATTTTTTGTACCTCTGCACATAGTGTTTGTGTATCACAACACGTGATATCCTCCCTGTCTATTTATTTATCATTTGCACTTTTGTGATTGGGCACTGTAAGTGTTACATTATTGTTCTTTAAGAGCTCTAATGCAATTGTCTTAGCAAGTTCATACTTTCCTAGCGCTCTGACTTTGAGTTTCAGTACTTTTGATAGAGGCTGCAAGTGGTCTTTGACAGACAAATTGCGAAACTTAGGAACATTGAACACCTTGCTTAGAAATAATTGAGTACTAGAGCGCAAGCACTAAAACCTTGAAATAAAATCAAAGTTGTTAGTGCGTAATAGTTGTTATTTAGTGACTATTAGTCACTATCACTCGACCAGAACAGTTTTTATGTCAATACACAGAGACATTAAATACACAAGAGATTTGGGTTTATTAATAACTTTGTATTTTATACATATTACTTTATTCATGAATTGTTCAACACTTGTTCAACATAAAAGAACCAAAATTGGGATGAATTCAGAGTATACTTAATAATTGTGGGACAAACAATCTTAACGCAAAATTTTCCATGCTTTCCGTTAATACTTTCTCACGGTCTGGACATTAATGCCCAGGAAAGCATTCACTATAGCTAGCATCATGTTCTCTTGTAATGCACCTGGATTTTGTCTTGAAATGGATTTAGCAAGACCAAAGGCCATTTCTATCGGGTTCAGATCGTAGCTATATGCTGGTAACTTTACAAGTGTTATGTTCTTAATTGCCAATATTCTTGCCAAATCAGCCTCATTGTGTACACTGGCATCGTCACATATTAAGAAGGTATCTCTTGGTATTAAAGGCAGCATTTGATATTCTATAATTTCATTTACCAAAATGGTGTTGAAGTGTCCTTCAATAGGGATTGCTTGAATAAATCCTTCGTTGAATCCACACAGACCCAGAACTGAATGTTTTGCAGCCCTTTGATTTTTGCTCCGAAAAGAAGCTAGACGATATCCGTTTTCTGTTCGTCCATATTCGCGTTGGTCAGTCTCAGTTGTAAACGATGTTTCATCAAAGAAATACATTCGAGCTGGATCGATGGTCATACGCCAACGTATATAATCTTGACGGCGTTGTAAAACGTACCGTTCCCTTGCGACATGATTGCATTTTTTACTTGTGATGTGAAGTTTCTTGAGCAGCGCTCTTACAGCTCAGTAGGTAGGAACATTATTAGGACGAAGGTTGACATGTTCAGCAACCATTTGGACACATTCGCGTATATATAATAAAGGATAGATTATTATAAGAGCCTCAATGTAGACTTTCATCCATATAGGAATACGGTTTGGTCTTCTGTTGCCGAAAGAGCGAGCACCAAACTGAGCGTTTTGTTGGAACTGCGTTAGTAATTTTGAAACGTAATTATAATATATTTTTTCAATTCTGCAAGTGGCAGCAATTGAACTTGTAATAACGTACGTTAAGATAATCTGTATCCTTTTCTTCATGGGATACGAAGCTCCGTTTTGAAATACACCTCCTTTAGCATTTATTGTCCAAGACATGTTGGCGCTAGAAAAATATTGGTCTTTACGGAATAACTTTATAAGAATGTGGTAGGATGGGCATGCAGGTCTTAATTCAGATGTAATTAAGTGAGTGCCTCGCATTTTTGCGCTTCTATTTAATTTGGTATAATGATGCAACAAAAACTGATATCCCTTGAATCTAGTTATAAAATTAGTGAGCCATAAGAAACGGGCCACACAGACCCCCTGAGAGATGCAGCAATGTCGGAGGAACAATAAATCAACGTCAATGAAATATCGCCTTTTGTTGAAGTTTGACTTGAAGTTTCATGATTGCAATCCAGCAGTTGAGGGGGCGGGTTTCGTGTACAGTCTCAACGAAACAATTGAGCTAATCAAGTAAGTATATAAAGTGACTGACTTCGCTCACTGGTAGTATAGTCAACAAGAGACGAAAAAGCTGTTTTTCTAACGGTATGCTTACTACAAGAACCTGCGCTAAGCGCAAGCTGCACGGTAAGTACAGCATATTACGGGGACACAAAAGAAACTGCCCGTACCAACACTGTTCTTGCTCTAAATGTGCTTCTCACGAGAATATGAAAGACCTGAAAGAACAATGCAGCCAAAGTACTGCTACAAGTACTGTCACAAGAGAAGATAATGTGAGCCAACAATCCGCCATAATACCATTTCCAACCGTCATCCAACTTGCTAATTTGGAAACAGAAACTACGTCTATCAGAAGAAGCCGCACTGCTGCAGAAAAACGAGAAGGTATGTAAACAAATCAGAAACAGAATAATACTAAAATTATTTGGCAATGCTTAAAAATAATTTCTTATTTTCAGAGGAAAGGCAAAAGAAACTAGAACGCCACAGGGAATTTTACAGCAGCATAAACATATTATCCGCAGATATCATAAGAACGGAACCCAACATTTCACCATTACAAGTATTAAAAACATCCATCCAACTACATCAGCAACACATTCAAATTAATTCGTCGAAAGATCCAATTTTAATGATGCCAACAGGTATACCACGAATGGAAGGGAAAAGCGCCGATTTAAAGTTCTCCGAGAATATGCTGAAATTAAAAGAAATATTTCCCAACACCAACGCTGACACTCTTGCAGCCCTCCTAAGAGAAGAAAATAACAGTATGGAAGCAGTAATCAGCATAGTTTTACACAAAACAGAAGAAGAAGAAGAAGAAAGAGTTTATTGGCCGTATCGGAACAGGTAGAGAAGCAGAAAATTAAAGAACTGAGTTCTCTTCCTGTGGACTCTGACGTTTTAAAAGAAATTCTTCAAAACGTGGCATCAATTGAAAGTGAAAAAGCTCAAGACAGAGAACAGAGCACAAAGAACCACAACGTCCTCTCATTTAACAGAGAGGGAGCTTATTCAATCTTATGTGCGCCTCACCCCAAATCACTGGCCCTTGGTACAAGCCCACAGCCAATTAGATCATGATGATCCACATGCACCTGTAAAGTGTTCTTCTTGCCTAAATTTGATAAATGGCATATGCAACTTTTGTTCTTTTTGTGGAAAATTACTCCAAAAGAATTATGGAAGGCTGTAACTACCGGAAAACATGGAAAATTTTGCGTTGAGATTGTTTGTCCCACAATAATTAAGTATACTCTGAATTCATCCCAATTTTGGTTCTTTTATCTGTTGAACAAATATGTTGAACAATTCATGAATAAACGGTAATATTTATAAAATACAAAGTTATTATTAAACCCAAATCTCTTGTGTATTTAATGTCTCCTGTGTATTGACATAAAAACTGTTCTGGTCGAGTGATAGTGACTAATAGTCACTAAATAACAACTATTACGCACTAACAACTTTGATTTTATTTCAAGGTTTTAGTGCTTGCGCTCTATAATAAGTGAGATATAATAAGTGAGATTGAGGGCTCATCTTCCTTTGATTTCTGTGTATCTGCTTCCTCTAAATTAGAAAAAGAGTTATTAACAACTGTAGTGTAAAATCGAAAACATTTTGATTACAATATACAATCACTCCCCTGCGGCTTGTGGTTGTGGTTTCAACAAACAGATATATAATTTCCTGTTTTGCCAAAAGTTTCAAGATATGAATAATTTTTGTTGATAAAATCCCAGTTAAAGTTTATGCAAATGAGCTAGGACAATGCACATTTATAACACTCATTATTGTTATAATTTCTTGTGGGGATCCAATCTCTTCTATTTTGCAATGTGGCTCCATAGATGTTGCCATTTGGTCAATATAAGGCTGTTATTGTTGTTGCTTCTAAAATAGACCTTAGTATTACCTGGAATCCTTTTTTCACATGCTTTCCTAATAATCTTGATCGTACAAATGACAAAATTTAAGAATAAAAAGTGCAGTGTGCATGTAAGTGGTAAACCAGCTATAAAACTTTGTAAACAGTATTTTGAGATAACCGTTTTAAGAACATTATCATGCAGTAACCATTACTTGCTAATTTGGATTTCATCTTTTTTCTTCTTGATCACAGGTTGTGGAATTGGAAGAGTTACAGTCCTTGTTAACATGAAAATATATATGTACAATATATGTTACTATGCAACGTTCAAAACTCGTACCACCTTTAAAAAAATTACATTAAAATGTAAAGAAGAAATAACCCACGTTACAACACACTTCAACCACTGCACAAAAATCTGAGCCCCAGGTGGGAAACGAACCCAAGACCTGCCGATTTTCTAGACGGTTGCTCTACTACTGAGCTACTGGACACTCTTATGATTATCTGAGGGTTGAGTGTGATATAGCACTGAATACATCAGTGACGTGACATATACTGAAAACATCAGTAGGTCATGGGTTCGTTTCCCACCTGGGGCTCAGATTTCTTTGCAGTGGTTGAAGTGTGTTGTAACGTGGGTTATTTCTTCTTTATTCATTTCTATGTATAAATACTACATTAAAATGTATTTGTGTCCTTTTATTTAATTATTTATATTAGAAAGAATACACTTATTTTTTACACATGCAAAGTACTAACACTGTAAGAGTATATCTTGAAACTATATAAATATATATAAATACCTATTTTTATTTTATATTTTATGAGATTTAAATTTTGTTTTATTATCATTATTGTTATTTTAATTTTGACATCAGGGAGAAGTGCACATTTCTAATATTTTTTTCCATTTCTTCAAGTGAAAGATGAGGCTGTGGTCATTCTTGACACATTTTCTCTCTAGAATGTCATACTGCTCGAGACAGTTAAAAAACAGGGACAGGGTTGGAGTCTTCCCTATATCTCTTGCATTGAAAATTAGACTTTCAAAGAGTATTTGCATCCTTATTACTTCTGTATGGACCTGATACAATAGAATGTCTGGCCAATTACGACTACAGAAGTATTCAAACACAAGGTGGTCACACAATTGTACCTTTATTGTTACGAATACCTGTTTGCAAAAACTTTGTCGTTTTCAAAATACAACATTGTACATAGTAAAAAAGAATTAAGAGCAGTTCTCCGAAAGAATCAAGCAAAGTGGGAAATGAAATGTTTGACCTCCCCTGTGCCACCCAGGGGGGTGCACGAAAACACCCCATGTTGGGGTCATCAAGTGTATTGTTGCCATGGAAACGGCAATTGTTCCTTCTGGCCCATGTGCCACAAATTCAGCCCGAAATGCCCTCCAGTAAAGGGCAAATGAATTAGGCTCGTTCTCCGGCGCATTTAAACCAATTTCATTCAAATTTGTTCCACAAGCAGGGCAACTCTTCTAGTTTTAAAAATGGTCAATCACTACAATTCGCTTTGAGATTACACTCAGGAGGTCAACACTTAACGAGGGGCCATGTCGGCCATTTGGTAGACATGAAAAACAGGCCAAACTATTTGGCTGATATCTCTGATATCTCTCTTCTAAGACATTGCACTTTTATCCTAACTTCTATAGACATTGATGTTTCAAATTCTAGAAAAAACTCCGTGGGGTGGATTATAGTTTTACTGTGGGGGTTCGTACTATTTGAGGGAAATAGTCAAAAGCTCAATTCATTTACTAAATATAACTATGAAGACAATTCTTATTATCTCGTAAACACATTCAATCCAATTGTTGAAAGTTTGAAGATGCGAAGTTGAAAAATAAAAATTCATAAAAGGCAGTTTTCACAATGTCGGTCTAATCGAGGTGATTTTACCCTGATTGTTCCACATTCTTGGCTATTCATGGTACAGCCACTAACCAGCATTTAAAGAGGATTTAATGCGCCATCGATGAACAATTTATCCGGTTTTGACCTGCTGAAAAAGGCATTTGCTTATTCCTTCTATCAACAATTAATTTTGGAAGGTCTTGTGAGATTCCTTTTTTTTTTTTTGCAGCCGGTGTGCCAGCGACACGACCGTTTCTCTGTCTGGGTAGCGGAGTAACCATGCTATTATCTGGCGTCGATTTTCTTTTCCTTGATATTTACCGATGTCAACCCACTTCTAACTCTTCGTTCAGGAATTTTTGCAACACCATTTCTGTGTCTTCTTTATCGTCGTCTTGTTCCTCGATGCCATAGAACCGTAAGTTCTCTCTCCTTTGATAGTATAGTAGTGGTAGAATAGTAGTTGAGAATGCGGTTTCTCATGCTTACCTCTAATGTCTTTGTTAAGCTGTTCAAATTTAACTTTCTCTTCTTCAACGTGATGGTTAAGAAACTGTACAGCACTATCCATTTCGGATAATTTACTCTCTGAGTTATATAATTTGGATTCTAATGTCAATATTTTTTTCTAATGCCACCTTACTCTCTACGACTGAGACAGACTTGCTAATGGATTCAATTTTCCCCTCTATGCCATCTAGTTTGGATAGGATGAGGTCCATTTTGGAGGTAAATGATTCAGCCATGTTCAAAGCTACCTTCGTCGTTGGAGAGCTGTTTATCTGGGGAAGACGTTTCTTTTGATTTCTTCTCCTCGGGCGATTTTATTCCTTCTGTGCTTTAATTGCTTCCCCTCGTTTTCCTTTTATAATTATTTACGAAATTTGCGATTTCAAATCTTCAGAAAGACAGAGCTTCGTCACACATGTCTATTCTCGAAGCATGCCTCAACCCAGTTTTCAGTGTAGAGTCGAACAGAGCATAATGAGCTGCTACATTAGTTATTGGGTGTAGTGTACTTGTAGGATCTGCAACAGGCTTTGGATGAGCAACGCCATTTGGAAACCATGGCCATTGGACCTCAAGGGTGCGTTTTTTGGCTGCCAATATGTTATCTACCATTGGATCTGCAATCCTTCCTTCGTGCGGTGAAGACATTCCAGGGAACCTCAAATTGCCATTGTATTCATGTTGCCAGGCAAGCTCAATGGATAACTACTACTACTCATTTTGAACGGAGGAAAGAGCAGTACGATGATATATCATGGCCTCTAACAACAATAAGAATATCGAAATAGCATTTGCTTTGGGTGAGGCGAGACGCGAATTTCGAATGAGACAACAGCATGCAGGCTATGTTAATATAAATGCTACAAAACTTGACATTTCCAAAGTAAGTGAAATCAAATGATTTTTTAAACTAAATAGCCACAAATAATATTGTTTCTTATCAGTATCTAGGATTATTATCAACTCATGCCACATTTATTCATTACTTTATCACTTTAGGTTTGGGCAAGGTCATTGCAACTTGCCAATGGTATTCTAAAGGAGTGCCAGAGCACAGCAAATTACGACAAATTGTTGAATGGGATTCTTGTAGGTGGAATGAAGACCTGTGAAATTTCTGATAATGCTCGTCCATTGGTTGACATGCCTATTGGATTGAATGAAGTGCAAGGAATTGGTTGGAGCTCTAGAAGCCTGTGGAAACCTCTGCATTCATTTCAAGGCTTGCTGTATAGAATTGGTGAACATGCTGTCTATAATGATGCAGTTCAACATGGAATGGACAGTGTGGCTCAATTATGTGGATTATTTTCTTTTGTGGTATGTAAAGCACGCAAGTATGCATGCTATGTCAATGGTGACTCCACTGCAGGTTTCAATGAGGCATCTTTAACTGATTTTCAGAAAACAGGAATCAGAATTCAGATTTCAACTGATTTGGGATCTTGTTTATGGACTTTTAGAAATCAAGTTAAGTGTCATTGTCTGAGAAAACCGGGCAGAGTTGAAAGATGGGGGTCGGCCGATTCCTTTCAAATTGCTATCATTTATTACCTATAGGAATAGATTAAGAATGGTCGTATTTAAAGTTTGGTTCAGGCTTTTGCTCGAAAGTTGACCACCCCCCCCCCCCCCCCCCCCCCCCTTTTTTGCATCAAAATCGCCCTGAAAGACGCTAAAATTTCGGGTCACTTTGGCGCTCTGTAAAACTCATATTACATGATTTTCTATGATACATTTAGTTTGGTTGTAATATTTAGCCTATGTAGAGCTGGGTTACATGCAATAATGGCAAATTTTCGAAAAACATCTTATTTTCACTTCGAGTTAAAAGTCAGTTGTCGACGGCCTTCGGCGGTCGACTAAATTTAAGCCATTTTATGGAGGTCCGTTCTTAAAAGTGCGGCAGTTTATTTTCTTAATTGAGCCATTTTTAACAAGTTTATTCTTTCCTTTCTTGATTTCCAAAAACTCTTACTCGGATATTTTCAACGACTTCGCGTGAGCAGCCTCCGACTCTTCAAGGTAGTCGGCTCTTTACCCGTCAAATTTTGTTTGTTTATCATCAATAAGTCGGACTTGGTTCTTCGTATACTGTCTTTTTAACCGCAAGCCACTCTTTAGTGCTTTAAAAGACCTTAAAATCTTACAAGAACATGATAAAAGGTAAATAGCTTCGTTTCACACATACTAATTAATTAAGTCAATAAACACTCAGTCAGTCAATTTCAGCAGATTGTGTGACAGAAGTGTTTGATCGCGATTTTGCCGGGAAAACAAGGGTTTCAAGCTCTCGCTATGTACAACATATTACAATCCAATCAAAAGAAATATATGTATTAATGCCTAGATGGATTTATTCAGTAAATATACCATTATTAAACATTTGAGAGTTCGTCCGCAAATCATCATTTAGAATCTGTATGTCAACAGCGACACTAAATGAATACTAATTACTTCATTGAACATGGCCACGCATCACTAATTTAAATTTGGCTGTATTCACCGTTAAAGTAGCATTGGATTGCTGATACAATAGTATTGTAATATCTTGTAATCCAGTGAGTTAAAAATGATTTGATACAACAAATCAACAAACTAGTGTGTTCAGTTACAGACATAACTGGACTATAATAGTGAACTCTCACCAGCCAATCTCTCTACTGTCCAGTCGATGTCCAGTCTCATATTGCGTCAGTCCACGCACCGAGCCGGCCCCGTCCACACTAATCCGTTTTCGTTTGAAAACGCATACTTTTTTATCCGTTTTTAGCGATCGTCCACTAATAATAATAATATGTCGGTTCTTATATAGCGCATTCCACTGACAAACAATCAAATGAAAACATAGATGAAAACGGAGGTTTTCGAAAACGCTTTCAAAAGTGGAGACGTTTGAAAACGCCGCATGCAGGTCTCAGATCCAGGAAAAGATGTGACCGTTTCCCGAACCGGCAGTTTTTGTACCTTTTTATGAATAAATTAAACATTCAAGAGAGCTATATATATATTACTCTTACTTTGAAAAAATTGACCGTTCTCCGGAAAACGGCGTAAACCGGTCTGGATCTGCGCCTGGATCTATATTTGGTGCAAAAACGGAGCTTTTCAGAAACGCTTACGTCACAACTGGTTATGCAAGCCGCAGTTACCCGCAGGAAAAGAAGGGTATCTCCACAGGGCCCCCTAATTCATCAATAATTTCACAAAAAAATGCTAGTAAAAGAATAAAAGTAATTATAGAGAAAAAGCTTTGTTTGATTAAAACTCGGCATAATGAACGTTTCCAGCTAAAATTACAAATTATATTACATTATATTGTTTTTTGTTTAAGGGTTAGAGACTGATGTGAGTGAGAATTCAAATACTGCTCGAGGCGTAACCGAGTGCAGTATGAAGAATTTCGAGTTCATTCTACAGCCAGCAAGTGCGTCTATTTGCCGGTAAAGCACGAACTAGAAGTCTCTAACTCATTTATTATTCAAAACTGAATACACTGCAGTTGTGAAATGTTCAAAATATAATTTTAATCACGGTAAATAAAGCAAATATATATTTAACTAGATCGTCCGACGTCTCCGCTGGATATCTCCTCTACAACCATTCCAATTGCAACTATTCTACAAAGAAAACACGAATAAAGCATTTATTTTTTTGTTTTTAAGTCATAACAAGGCAAGTTTCATTCATCATTTTTCTTTATCACGCGCGCGCGGTGTATCGCGGTGTACCACGCGCGCGCGTGACAAAGAAAAACAAAAAGCGATATAATTACTTTTATTCTTTTATTAGCATTTTTGTGAAATTATTGATTAATTAGGGGGCCCTGTGGTATCTCTGGCGCTATTGGAGCGTGCGTTGGGGGAGGAAAGGGGTGGGGGAGGAAAGGGGAGGGGGAGGGGAAGGAGGAACGGTGGGCGGGGAAGGGGGAGGAGGGAATAAAATTACTTTTTTTTAATTCAACGTGTCGATCGATCTAGCATTACTGCTAATTTGGGACACGACTCTCAACACTCATTTCTTACTACATTCTCTATTATGTAATATACACCCAACGCTCATCTCACTAGTTCGTTTTTAATGAGGGAGGAAAACCGGAGTTCCAGAAGAAAAACCCTCAAAACAAGGGAGAGAACGAACTGACAAACTCAACTCACATGAAGTGCCCGATTCGTGAATTGAACCAGGCACCACAGCGTTTCATGAGAGGCGAATGCTCTCACCACTCGGCCACCATTGCTCCCTAGAGGGGGGATGGGGAAAGGAGGAGGGGGAACGGAAAAAGGAGGAAGGGGAAGCGGGACGGGGGAGGGGGGGAGGGAGGAGGGAGATGGGGTAGGGAGCAGGCGGGAGACGTGCACGAGGAGTTTGAGAGGTGCACTACAGTCAAAGCCAGGCTATAGAAACTGCTATAAACTACAGGTGGTTTAACGCCTGTTCTTGACAATAACGGAAGCGCATCAATTAAAAGTAAGGTACAGTACCAAAATCGAAGCCAGGCTATAGAAACTGCTATAAACTACAGGTGGTTTAACGCCTGTTCTTGACAATAACGGAAGCGCATCAATTAAAAGTAAGGTACAGTACCAAAATCAACAATTTACGGCGTCGAAACCACCCCTCCCCTCCCCTCCACATTCTCCCATCCAGATAACCAAAACAGAAAATGAGAAAAGAAAGGAATGAAAATCATAATCGTTAACTGTTTATACCACATACAAGCAATTCATTCATGTTTTAGAGTAATGTTCAGTGTTTTGTACATTTGAAAATCAAAGGAATATATAAGTGTTCTTTAACGATAATATTTTTTTCAGTTTTTACGCGTAATGAAATAATGGTTCAAATGACGTTTCGGCTGCACTGGTGGCAGCTTTCACGTGAAAACCGTGAAAACTATTATCGTTATGTCTAACTCACGCGAAACTGGCCTAAAAGTACCCATTTCTTTTTTCTTAGAAAACTAAGCTAATGACTAGTAGATTAAAAAACTCACTTGACCCATGTTTGGGTATAGGGGTGCCGCTGAGGGTTTGAAACCCTGGTCCTGTTTAGGACAAAATATATATACTAAAATATCCACCCTGTCTAGGACAACACCCTCTATTTTATGACCCTATTTAGGACAGAGGGACAAAATACTGTCTTCTGTCTGGCAGGTCTACTGATACAGTACACAAAAATTCATCACCGACGACAATCGTACATTACCATACCCTGTTTAGGACATACTCACATAACATTATATACCCAGTCAAAAACGATACCCTGTCCAGCGGCACGCCCCCGTATAGCCCAGACCCTACTAACAGAACTGCACCGTGAACTTTCAGATGAAAACGAACAAATGATCGATATATCCATAGTGAAACACATGAGTTTCTCATACACACGAGATAATTGTAATACTGATAGCACAACACAATTCAAAAGTAACAATTATTTATTTCAGGTAACCACTCAGTAAGGTTCATTTGTACGACTGTGTAATCTTGAAATTAAAACACTAATAACTATTAATTGTCCTGAATTACTCTGTGATAAATCAAATACAAAATTTTGATTCCATTTTTAATGATAATGAAGCAGATATTTCACGGCAATGTTGTAAGAAATATCGATATTGTTGCAAAGTCATTGCATGAATGTTCAATGTTGTAATTAGTATTATTCATTCAGTACGTGTTGCTGTTGACATACAAATTCTAAATGATGATTTGCGGACGAACTCTCAAATGTTTAATAATGGTATATTTACTGAATAAATCCATCTAGGCATTAATACATATATTTCTTTTGATTGGATTGTAATATGTTGTACATAGCGAGAGCTTGAAACCCTTGTTTTCCCGGCAAAATCGCGATCAAATACTTCTGTCACACAATCTGCTGAAATTGACTGACTGAGTGTTTATTGACTTAATTAGTATGTGTGAAACGAAGCTATTTACCTTTTATCATGTTCTTGTAAGATTTTAAGGTCTTTTAAAGCACTAAAGAGTGGCTTGCGGTTAAAAAGACAGTATACGAAGAACCAAGTCCGACTTATTGATGATAAACAAACAAAATTTGACGGGAAAAGAGCCGACTACCTTGAAGAGTCGGAGGCTGCTCACGCGAAGTCGTTGAAAATATCCGAGTAAGAGTTTTTGGAAATCAAGAAAGGAAAGAATAAACTTGTTAAAAATGGCTCAATTAAGAAAATAAACTGCCGCACTTTTAAGAACGGACCTCCATAAAATGGCTTAAATTTAGTCGACCGCCGAAGGCCGTCGACAACTGACTTTTAACTCGAAGTGCAAATAAGATGTTTTTCGAAAATTTGCCATTATTGCATGTAACCCAGCTCTACATAGGCTAAATATTACAACCAAACTAAATGTATCATAGAAAATTATGTAATATGAGTTTTACAGAGCGCCAAAGTGACCCGAAATTTTAGCGTCTTTCAGGGCGATTTTGATGCAAAACAAGGGGGGGTGGACAACTTTCGAGCAAAAGCCTGAACCAAACTTTAAATACGACCATTCTTAATATATTCCTATAGGTAATAAATGATAGCAATTTTAGCATCTTTCAACTCTGCCCGGTTTTCTCAGACAATGACACTTAAACGGGTAGAAATAATCCATTTTCTGTTTTCTGAAACAGAAATCTAAAATGATTCTATAAACAATTTCTGATTTCTGATTATTGGAAATCTAATAATCGGATTGGCCGCAAAACATCCTGATTTTTTATGGATAAATTCACAAACCTATGTACACGAGAAGGGATATAAATAACTTTATTCAGATAATGTTTCAAAAGTGGAGTTAATTGGGGTTTTCTGCATGTACCACAGTCTTCTACACAATAGCTGGCCTTTGATTCATTTGGTTTTGAATCAGGATGTTTTGCGGCCAATCCGATTATTCGATTTCCAATAATCAGAAATCAGAAATTGTTATAGAATCATTTTAGATTTATGTTTCAGAAAACAGACCAAAGGCGCCCCATGGCTAACTCGTGGATTGTTTTCCTTTGTAAACAGAGCAGCATTCGATCGTTAATCCCGGGAGCCCCCCTCATGCACTTTCCGATGTATCATACTTTTTGGAAATCTATAAATACCGTAAATCCTCGGTAAGCCCCCTCCTTCCAATAAGCCCTCCAACTCCAAACTGCCCACTATTTGAAGCACAATTTTTATTAAGCACCCCCTCTTCAAACTGCCCACTATTTGAAGCACAATTTTTATTAAGCACCCCCTCTTCAAACTGCCCACTATTTGAAGCACAATTTTTATTAAGCACCCCCTCTTCAAACTGCCCAGTATTTGAAGCACAATTTTTATTAAGCCCCCCATCTCCTTCTCCCAAAAATACCATAAATAAGGAAGCTTCAATGTTGATCAAAAGTTTAATAACGTATAAACGTGAAAGTTTTGACAATGTTTCAATCTGTATATCTTTAATTAAGTTGTTATAGTGCAAAGCTAAAAGCTATGACCACCTTTTCATGTATTTTCAAACTTGTCACCATTGTAAGCAAAGTCAGTATATAACAATATAAAAAAACAGTTGCAATGACAAGTGTAAGTAACGGCATGTCACAGTCTGTGTCTGTTGCAATGAAACCGAGTTTAATTTAAAGGTATAAACATAAATGTGACTGCTGTAGCCAAAATGACATGTCAGTCTGTAAAAAGAACAAATTAGAAATTGAACATGAATTGTTGTTAAGGCTAAGGAATGAAAAGGTTAATTAACGTATAAACATCAACGTGACTACTGTCAAAATGATGGCATAGTTAGTCTGTCAAAACAACAAATTTAAACATGCACTTAGCTAAATCTTGCTTAGAATGTGACTGCTTTGACAATGTTTGTTTCCGTATCATACTCTATGGTTATGTTGTTAAGACTAAGCAACGCAGTTGTAATGTCATCCTCAGATGAAGAAGGTGAAAGGTTATCATCATAGTGTGCAAGCATTATGTTGATCTCATTAGTAAATACTGTTAGCCAAATTGGTGTTTGAGTGTCAATATCATCAGGAATGGCAATGCGCACACTGGTTGTCTTTGGGCAAGTTTGTACCACTACAACTGCACCACACCTGCACTTTAGTTTTGGAATGGTGGATACCTGTACAATCAAGAAGAAAATATAGAAATGAAACTTTTGCAACAAGACGAGCTTGAAAAATACTGGTCATCCTTAGACATATTTGTAACTCACAATAATATGGCTACATTGCAATAATCAGATCAGATCCAAAATCATCAATAACAACACATTAAATGGACTTCACATTAAAGAACTTCAAGTTTCTGTATTCCAATAAAGAAAGTTTACAGATGCAGGGCTCGAAATAAAAACATTGTTAATTAGCAAATTTTTGCTTGGGCTTCCTGTGGTGAAATCCAAGATGGCGACACGTTTGTTTCGTGAAGCCGTGTGCTGAATTTTCGAATTTTCGAAAAGCCCATCACTGCCTTGGATTAGAAAATTATTATAGAGAACAACTCATGCTTTATACTCATTGGAGAAATGAACAAAAATATATCATAAAACCTTTTCAAACTTATCAAGAAAGCTTTGAACAACAACTGAAAAGACAACATCAATGATAGGAGACAACAATATGAATATCACTCTATTGATGGTGACAATATTATCAATGTAGCTCCCAATGCACAACATACAAATGAACAGCTTACCTGATGATGATTCACTTTAGAAACTCTCTGCAAAGGAAGGCACTCAACTCGTCCTTCTGCTTCGTATGAAGTTTGCCACATATCAACATGTTTCCTAGTATAATCTATTTCATTTATCATTCACGAAGCCACTGTCAGCGTACCATACATGTTTGTTGAAGACCATAAGTTATCGAAGAAGTTAACATTTACGATAGACTCATTCACCATTGTAAGCCTTTATATTTATCCTGGCAGTTTTGATGCCATGTGCTGTGGCTCGGTTGTGGAGATTTTAGATGCATTAATTAAATACGGTACGCTCATTCATCTCGTTACTTGCTCCTACTTTCACTTCGTATCCATTTTTAAAGATTCTTGGATTACAACGTCATTCACTAAATTTCCATCAGTGTAACTGTAAGGTAATATCCGCCTGAGAACTGATGAAGGTTTTTTTCGTTTTTATAGATTTGTGGTAATACCCGCTGACCTTAACACAACACATTCGCCGGTGGCTTTTTTGGCTTGCGGTAGGTTTTCATGAACATACGTTCATGTGCGAGATATTCGGCCATACAAAACCCCGCTAAACAGACACACACAGGTTTGATAATATCGTTTTGTAAAGACATCCCATTCGCTCTATAATTTGACGATTGTGCAAAGAATTAGTGGTCATGCGTAGTGTTTTGATTTGACAGTGTCCCACATCGATTGGGGAAAGATAACTTTTTGTATATAATTGGTACAAAGACGTACAAAATTTATAGGTACTAAGCATTCCAATCCTTTCTCCCCTTGGCCTCCATCTAAGCTATCCCCAATTATCCCCAACTCTCTCCCATTCCACTCACCTCAATCTCCCCGGCACTTACTTACACTGGTCAAGAATTCTAAGGCTCAGAAGTTTACAATGTTACTCTAGTGAGTGACACATTAGCATATTCAGACCCACACCAATTACTTAAAAATAGTTAAAAATGGATTATTTCTACCCGTTTAACTTGATTTCTAAACGTCCATAAACAAGATTCCAAATCAATTGATAAATCTGAATTCTGATTCCTGTTTTCTGAAAATCAGAAATCAGGAATCGCATTTCGGATTTCTGTTTTCAGAATCAGGAATCGGAAATCAGGTTTTGTACTCGATACCATTTTCCCCACTGGGGGTGGTTGGGGAATTTTGTGTCTACTTCCGGTAAAAACAGTTATTCTAACCCTCTCCCCCATGGAGTTTTTCTGACTTCCGGAAGGATTTCTTTTTTGGTACAGTACCTACCCGTACAAGGGTTTTCGTTGAAAATAATTATATCAACTGATTCTTTGAAAATAATTTATTGCTTGTCTGTGGTTTAAAATGAGTTTCATTGATTCTCTGGTCGTGAAAGAAGAGATAAGGAATATTCTTGATTCTGGTGGGTTTTTGAGACGTAGAAACCTATCTCAAAAAATAATTTCCCAGTCAGGCCCGTGGAATATCAAGGAGAAGTATTCGTCGATACTGCCAAGTCAACAGTCTGCGAAGATTTTCAACCAAAAAACTGGACAAAAAAGCTAAAGAGGTAAGTTACGTTTTATTTAGAAGATACTAGTACTATATTTCGCGCGGAAGTAGATATTCGGTTGTAAACGTTCGAGTTAATTAATATTCAACATGAGTTGATGTAAATTAGATAAGGTCTGTGGGAGAGGAGCAGAGAGAGCGAATGTTACAGTTACAGATACCTTAAAGTGCTACTTAGACGAAAATCGATCAAAGTTTAATTTAGATGAAACTTCATTGAATAATTCTTCCAGGGTCTAATAATAACTAGTTAAAATCTTTTTTCGATATTCCAGAGGGAAGTACTATATTTTCATGAATCTTTAGAGGAGTCAGTGACGTCATCTACTCAACCCAACATTCAGCTCCATACATTTCTTTGTATTTTGTGAGTCAAAATATCTCAATGTTTTGTTCAGATAACAGCTCTGCATTGAAGACAACTGGTCAGACAATCTTTTTGCTACTTAGACGAAAATCGATCAAAGTTTAATTTAGATGAAACTTCATTGAATAATTCTTCCAGGGTCTAATAATAACTAGTTAAAATCTTTTTTCGATATTCCAGAGGGAAGTACTATATTTTCATGAATCTTTAGAGGAGTCAGTGACGTCATCTACTCAACCCAACATTCAGCTCCATACATTTCTTTGTATTTTGTGAGTCAAAATATCTCAATGTTTTGTTCAGATAACAGCTCTGCATTGAAGACAACTGGTCAGACAATCAATCCTAAGCACAAATAATATAAGAAAACTCCTTCACCCAAACTTTTAGCTTCATAGAAATAAAATAATTCAAGAAACTAAACACAAAGAAATGTATGGAGCGAAGCAGTGTTGATTGTTAGGGTTGAGTAGATGACCTCACTGACACTTCTAAAGATTCATAAAAAAATGTATTACTTCCCATAGGAATTTTGAGAAAACACATTAACCAGTAATTGTATGGCTCTTTGAGATCATTTCAGTGAAGTTTCAGCTAAATTAAACTTCAATCGATTTTCGTCTAAGTAGCGCTTTAAATCCGAGAATAAACGTACACAACTTCAAATATACGACAATATAAATTCCATTCAGTAGAACTTTTGATGGTATTCCTGCGGTAGATTCTAGATTTGTTTTAATCCTCTTTCAGGTTGGGCCGAGCTACGGGGCTTCAACTTTGCAAGAGTATCTACGGACTAAGGGTGTTCAGGTGTCTGTCGGAACTATTCACAAAGTCCAAAAGAAAACCAACCCCACTGCGTTTAAAGGAAGAAAACACGACCTTCTTGATAAAACAAACCCTATCCCGTACTATGCCCGATATTTTGGTTATCGAGGTCACATTGATAAAATGAAAAACTTGTTATGTATGGAGTTGTGCGTGCAGTTCTAAGAGATGGTCACAGCGGATATATCGAAAGCTGGATTACTTTACCTTCAAAGAATCCCATTACAGTGTGGACACTCGAACCGTGAACACTTCAAGTTTTTTCTAACTTTTTTTTTCTAACTCTCTATTGCCTCATAGCCTCTCATATGGAGCATTGAGTTTAAATACACGTAGTGATCAAAATAAATCATTTTTCTGATCAATTTGATCAATCGATACTTTATATATATGTGTTAGAAAAAAAAAAGAAGTGTTCACGGTTCGAGTGTCTACACTGTAAGTTTTATAGGTACGTCAGTTTGCAAATGCTTTAACGGGAATACCGTATTTACTCGCTTAAGGATACGGTTCACCTTGGCGGGTAAGTCTCGGAAAAAAATCATAATTACCTTATTATTTGACCAATTCCCATCAACTTTACATCATTTTAAAGCTAATAGAATGGAGATCGCTATAATACCGTGATATTTTCTTTTAAATTAAAAATGGAGACGTCGCGGCTCATTGTTTTGAAAACGACCGTCTCCGTTTGACCGAATTAATAGACCTTGCGTTACATCCGACTCTATTGATCTTTATACCATATTAATCACGACACTTTGACCTGTAAAACCGTGTCAGGCTTTTCTCATATTCGATGTCAATAAAAAGTTATGACGTGTTGACTGAAGAAGAAACAACATTTATGATTGATTAAACTTCAACACGTCATAACTTTTTATTGACATCGAATATGAGAAAAGCCTGACACGGTTTTACAGGTCAAAGTGTCGTGATTAATATGGTATAAAGATCAATAGAGTCGGATGTAACGCAAGGTCTATTAATTCGGTCAAACGGAGACGGTCGTTTTCAAAACAATGAGCCGCGACGTCTCCATTTTTAATTTAAAAGAAAATATCACGGTATTATAGCGATCTTCATTCTATTAGCTTTAAAATGATGTAAAGTTGATGGGAATTGGTCAAATAATAAGGTAATTATGATTTTTTTCCGAGACGTACCCGCCAAGGTGAACCGTATCCTTAAGCGCCTCGGCGCCTATTAAATTATTATTATTTATTTATTTTATTCGAGGGTGGCGCTTATTTATTTAATAATTTTTCTATCAGATCGATACGGCGCTTAATCGGGGATCCTAAAAAATATAACTTTTATTATTCATATTGCAGGCCAGTTCTCATGAACACAGGTATATTTGATCAATTACGTGTAGACATGGGTAAAGAGTGGGTCTTGATACTGTTTATCCAAGAGTTATTAAAAAGACAGAGACAAGACCAAAGCAGGGCTGCACACGTGAAAACAACCTCCAAGAAGAACTTGACAGTTGAAAGGGTGTGGCCGGAAGTGAATGCTAGGGTGAACTATCCAATAAAACGAATACTTGTGGAGATGGAGGAAAAAGGTGTTTTGGATATGAACAACGAATGCATCCAATTTTGTGTCTCTTGGTTTACATGCGAAGTGGCTAAAGTTGGAATGAAAAGATTTGTAGCTGCATGGAACTCGCACAAAATAAAGGGTACTTATACTTGTGTTTGATACATTTGTTTACTGAAAATCTAACATCTCCCCACCCTTAGCAACGTCCAAAAACACTGGCCTGTCATATAAAATATTGAAGTTTTTAATATCACTTCAGGAAAGCTTGGTAATGGTGTCCCTTAAGCCAGAAAACAACAAACCAATAAATTACACCCCCCCTGCAAGGAAGTAATGTTCCTACTGAAAGAGATGCAGTGTCACTTTATGAGGCACAGGGTGGAAAACTGCAACGACAGTGGAGAGTTGGTAACGATGCATTATCTGGAAATACAGCTCAACAACAAATCCGAGAGCACCTTTTTTATCAAAGGCATTCCTTTGAAGATATATTCATATCCGTTGTTGGGGGGGATCCCAAGCCTTTTAAAAGAGGTTTAAAGTATTTTATTTCGCTTACACTTTCTCAAAGTCTATAAATAACAACAACTGAAGGTGAAATAAAACATACAACATTAATGATTTCAATGAGTTTATAAAATCATAGTTCCGTAAATATTTGCATAAATTGTAAATAAACAGTAGTACAGTGTAGTAAGATGAAAACAGTGGATTCCCTATTTATCACTGAGTATTTAATCAAATAGAACGTGAACAACAAACCGCCTATATCGGTGTAGTACTACTACTAATCACTATCGTCCAGCTGGATTTCAATACTTGGGATCAAGTTCAACTTATCAGCCAATTCCTTTATTCCTGAGAGGAGGACCGGGTAAAGCGGTCCTCTCTTTTGTTTGCACATGGGGCATTTTGTGTCTTGCCTTAGAACCAGCTGGTGGACACAATCTTCACATAAAACCTGGTTGCAACAGGCTGTGTTGTGTGGTACTTCGTCTTTGCTTGTATCACAGCATATTGGGCATTTTAGCATACCCTTCACGAAAGTAGCGATATCTTTATAAACTGTGTCCGACCCTTTAAGCGAAAAGGCATTTGCTTTCTCAATCTTTTTGTTCATGATGTTCATCTTGATCATCAGGGGTTCCATAAATTCCTTTATTTCGTTCTTGCTTACCATCTGATTACTGGATTCAATCATAGAAAAGCTTTGCTGGACAGGTTCTTGTATTACGCCAAATATCTTTCTTGTCCCTGACCAATACCGTCCTGTAATTGTAAATAATAAAATACGAATTAGAAAGCGTTAAATAATTGTCGACTTCATTATCTGTGCGAGAGAATATGTTGTTCCCAGACACCGCTTATCAGATTAAAAAAGTCACGTGCTAGGCAACGGCGTGAATCTTGTGATGCAATATATTTTTACTGATATTTTCAACAAATTAAAACATTTAGAGCGGATTCTGGTCATTTTAAATTAACCTGAAAAGGTTGTTGGCGCCATACTTCGTAGTATTAGACAGTAATGATTCCATTGCTTTGTTTATTATCTTTATCACTAACTTTAATTCGGGTAGCATATATCACTCTAACACCCAATACAGCTCTTCTATTTGTTTCAAGAAATATCGTAAATTTTCTGCATCCACGTTATATATCACTTCAAATTAGTAAAGGTTCTTACCTACTCGTGCAGGAGAGTCAGATATCTCCAGGTAGTCACTGTCGTATAACGTTATGCAGCGCTGACTAACAGAAAACTCGTGGCTAAGTTCCTCTTTCATCATGCTACATGTTGTGTGAGTAGTACATCTCACCATACAATTTTTGACTGGAACTACTTTGTTGTTGTTGAGATCTCCTATTGTTACCTTGAAATACCACGACTGGGAGGAATCTACTTGTAAGCTTCTTGTTCCAGCTGACGTATAAAATGTTGACAATGATGGTACTGCTTTGGGACCTTTTCCTTTAGATACTTTTCCTCTTCTAGATGTTTTAGAACTCTTTCTGCTTGCAGCTAACTTGTATGCTGTGTATGCTTACTGGGCAAAATCTACCTCTGAACTGTCGTCACTTGATATTTCATTTGCATCTCTAGCTTCACTGATCTCAACGGTATAAGAGATGTAGCTTTCTAGTTGTGGGAATCTTCCCATCTCGTCACAGAATATGTATGTTTCTCCCTCATCCTTAAGCCAACAAGAACTTGGTTCGTTTATATTAAAAAGCGTTGTAATTACTTTGACTGTAACATTTTTTGTCGCAATTGAGCGCGTAGAGTCGTTCAGTTTCAATTCACAGTTCTCCATCTTAACTACAGTGAAACCACGTGGATCAAAATACACATGAATATTTAATAAGAACGTTACCATTTGGCGCGCAAATTTCTGCAAATAATGACCCTTGTACGGATAGGTACTGTACCAAAAACGAAATCCTTCCAGAAGTCAGAAAAACTCCATCGGGGAGAGGGTGAGAATAAGTGTTTTTACCGGAAGTAGATACAAAATTCCCCAACCACCCCCAGTGGGGAAAATGATATCGAGTAAAAAAAACCTGATTTCCGATTCCTGATTCTGAAAACAGAAATCCGAAATGCGATTCCCGATTGCTGATTTTCAGAAAACAGGAATCAGAATTCAGATTTATCAATTTATTTGGAATCTTGTTTATGGACGTTTAGAAATCAAGTTAAACGGGTTGAAATAATCCATTTTCTGTTTTCTGAAACATAAATCTAAAATGATTCTATAACAATTTCTGATTTCTGATTGATTATTGGAAATCGAATAATCGGATTGGCCGCAAAACATCCTGATTGTTTTGGCCTTTGTTTCAAAGGAATTACATGTTTTGTTTCTGTTACCTGTCTATTAAGCTTACTTAACCAACTCACGCATACGAGCTGGAAAATATTATTATTAAATGATTCAATCCAAACGATCAAGCAAAACTCAACCAAATCACGATACATCATAAAAAAACAAAGATGAAGTTTTTCTGTAGTTAAAGGTTATAAATTCAATAAAATACCTTCTCAAAGTCTTCTTCCTTTTGCTGATTCTTCATGTCGTCCATGTTGTCAAATGCAACCATCTGTGTGAGCTAGCCCACGGACAACTGTGACGGTAGGTAGTTCATATATGGTACATTATAATGTGTACGCATTCTTTATTTGTACCAACTCACTGGATTACTCTATTATTTATGTCATATGTAATTTGCCGAAAAGAGCTTCCCGTAACAACCGACCATCGTAAAAGTGGCAGTAAAAGTGGCCGTAAATGTGGCCGTAAATGTGGCAGTAAAAGTGGCAGTAAAAATAAATGTGGTGGCCATAATTAAAGAGCCACTCTGATGTAATCCAAAACAACTCTAAATATTACACATATTTTTACCTGTCCAAACATTATTATCATACGAGACCGGGAAGTCATACTATTTATCGCCATTGAACGAACGCGAACCAAATAACTAATCGATATGTGATCAGTTGATGATCATAACATGTTCTGATTAATTTGTACATTGCGGTACGTCATAAATCTTGCAATGGAATTTTAATTATTCCACTTACTCTGATTCAATAGTACGTCCTTCATTATAAAGAACAGTATATGATAGTTTTTAAGCCAACTGCCGCCACTTCCAATACGTACTTATTTAGGATTGCATCTCTGAAGGCAGGGTGAAGTGTGATGCATGTTTGGGGTTCTTGGTCCGCCATCATCTCAGTGCATCGGTCAAACTCCAAACAACATCTACATTCCTCTGGTTTTACAATCATGTTCATGGAGTAATACCTAGTAACACCTAGAGTAATAACGGATTGATTATTATAACCAGAAAAGAGAATAAATTCCAGTTTGATGCATTCGATAAACAGCAACAAATCGGGTTCATGTTTACTGTACGTAACATGACTCCATTAATGTTTTGCCCAAAAATATTTATTCAAGTCAAGTTTCTTCCTCCTTTTCCTTCGCTAAAACATTATCATACTCTTTCATTTCGTCTTATGTTGCTACAGGCACATAATCGTCCTTGCTATCTTCAAAATGTTCAAAAAACTATTGTGATTCGGTCGAAGCCATATTAATTTCTATGGGAATCTACCAACAAACGCACTCTGTCTCGAGTGTATGACATCACAAATATTGTAACCGCTGGAAAACTAACGGGCTCACATGCTCGTGATCTTGTAATGACGGACAGTAATTTGGCGATGTTCAAACACAAAATTGGGAAGGCAAAAACTAATGTGGTAAATGTTTCTTTGTATATTTATTTGGTCTTCTTTATTAGTTTAAATGTGGAAAATAAAGGAGACAATTTAATTTACATCATTTTTTGGAATGTATATATAACTAACTGACCTGCATGCAGTACTTGTGTCTCAATATAGTTATGTATGTTGCTTGTGAATAAATGAAATGTATCATTGTCAATGTTATATCAATTAATCTCATCTTATTTAAGATGATATGCACATCTACTTCTGAAGAATGAACCTGTTGTGTGTGACTCAGCTCGGGTTTTCTGTACTACCTCCAATTGAATAGTACAACACAACTCTTGATAAAAGTTCCCCCGTAGGCCATGCAGAGCTTCTGAAGTTGTCCCTTTAGATAAACCTTTACTAAACCAGCAGCCCCATTGTTGTATTGCTGTATTTGTAAACCCACTCAAAATAAAGATTATTATTATTATTATTATTATTATTATGTTTCTCTGCAAAGACATACAGTAGGAAGAAGACCGTGCTGCCTGTACTGTCGCTCTTCTGTGACTTCCAAACTGGAGGCATAGGTGGTATGTTCCATCAGCCAATCAAATTGCACAATGACTTCCTCTTCTAATTGCTGGTACTTATGTGCGCTGTGCAAGTTTTTCCTAATTCGCCTGAGAAAGATCAGGGACAGCACTAGGGTCTGGCTGGGATGATCTTCCAGGGAGGAAAACAAAACATCTACAATAATTCACTCGGGACTCAGTTTTGGGCGAAAGTGAGGTTTATTAAGTAAATAATCGACAAGTGAAAATAACTCTACAACAATAAACCTCAGGCCCCCAACGAAGCCCCAAAACTGAGCCCAAAGTGAGTGTGCACTACATGCACTAATATTAAGAAAACGCTAAGAAACTCGCTTTAAGGCGATTAGAAACTGCCCACTTGGCACTAAGAGACAAATCTAAATAACCTTTATAGGCGTCCGAAGACCAATCTCCAAAGGATTGAATAAGCTCTCCTGGCATGCCAGCCTGGAAGGCCCAAGTGGCTCCCCCGCGGCGGAAGGAGTGGCCACTGAACTCTTCCGGATTGTCAATACCAGCGAGCTGTAACTTGTGGCGGAAAACCGCGACAAACTGAGACTTGGTAACAGGCACCTGAGCGCTGGACTTTGTCTTAAGGAGGAAAGCTGGGGAGGAAGGGGGGGCAGGGATTAACTGACACATGCGTGTGTACAAAGAACTGGACACAGGGGGGAGCCTGGGATACGGGGAAGGGGTATGTGCAGACGTCGGTGACCAAATTGAATGGTTTTGGTTCTGCGGAAGGTGACCAACAAACCCTCCTCGGTGCCCGAGATGTCCCCCCGGCACAGGTTACGAGATGGGTGAAAGGAATTCACCGAGTAAGGAACGATGTTACAAATGCGGGCAAAAAGGAAAAAGGCAAAAAGGAAGGCTGTGATATAAACTAAGTCTCCTGAATCAGATAGGTCACTAACCCGGAAGATCTGGTACAAAATGTGAGGGGTCACTGGTGAGGCTTTATGAGGACAATGTTGCGCTATTCTATCTATACCGCGCAGCGTGAGACGAAGCTCAAAGGACTTTGAATGTAAAAACTCGAAACCCGCCAAAACGTGTAGTAACTTAACCCCGCTAAGATAATTTCTAACCGAAGCGGGGGTGAGAGAGTGACTAAGGAATTGGCAGTAAAGGCATACTGTGTCTAAAGAACCAGGAAGAGGTTCTAAATCAAAATATATACAAAAGGATAAATATGCTCGCCACTGCGTCTTATGATTCCTGTTAGTTCCTTCGGCAAAGGCTGCCTGACGGGTATGCTTTAGTTGGCGTCTAAGCTCCCCAAGTTCTTTTGCTGTGGAGAGAATCACACTGCATCAGCAAGGCAAAATACATAATCTGGTACTGGAACGTCAGTCAATGCAGGGGAGTCTATCTGAGCCGTAAATTCTCTTGCAAACCGTCCTCCATCCAGATTCCACCGAGACAATAAATCTGCTGCTCTATTCTGCGCACTGGTGAGATGAACCGCACGCAGCTCGCACTCAAAGATAGAGAGATAATACCACAGCTCCCGCATGAGCATGGCAAGCCTGGTATCCTTAACTTTCCCAGTGTTCAGTACATGGACCACTGCCAGATTATCACACTTTACTTGAATTCTTAGACCTCTCCAGCGGTAACCCCAGAGACGAGTTGCGACGAGGATGGCCATCAACTCCAGATGATGAATGGCAGGGAACTGTGTGGTAACGTGCGGGGGAAATGATGTATGGAAATACTGGTCCCCAATGATCCCGCCGCACCCCAGCAAACACGCATCTGTAGCGAAAATCTCGTCCGGAGCAGACCACAGTGTATTTCCAATCATGGAAACTCCGTTGTACTCTTTCACAAATCGCTGCCACCACTGAATATCCTTCCTAAATTCCTGTCCAAGTTTTATGTGATGATGATTCCGCTTGACACCGTGGAGCAATTCTAGCAGACGCGACAGAAACAAACGACTCTGTCGTACACATTTAGTAACGAAGCTAAGCTTTCCGATAAGCGACTGCAGCCGTCGCTTAGTAGTAGAAGTTTTGTCGGCCCATTGTGTCAACAGAACTTCCAGTTCCTGTAAACGTTCCGTTGTAACTGACATCGTCATGGCGACTGTATCAAACTGCACTCCTAAGCAAGTTTCCTGGGTGGCCGGAGAGCGAGCTTTCTCCGTAGACTCCTCCAAGCCCAGTTCCTTCAGTAAATCTCCACAAAACTGAAAGGCGGTTTCCGCGTCAGCCGGGAGTGCAAACCCCATAAAATCATCTAAATAACTCATGATGTCAAACCCTGCACGAGTACAAATATGACACACTGCTGTCGTGGATCTCTGACAGGCCATAGCCGCCATCCGTAATCCCATAGGCAACACTGTATCAAAGTACAAATGATCCTTCCAACGGTATCCAAGAAGATGATAATCACCGGGATCCACTGGGAACTGACGATAAGCCCGCTTGAGATCCCTTTTAAAAAGTAAACATCCTTTTCCATAATGGGTGATCCGCTCCGCAATCATGTCCACTGTAGGATAAGACAGATGAAACTCTTCTCCAAGGTAAATATCCGACGACACTCCATCATTAACAGAAGTACCAATAGGCCAACTAAGGTCTAAAATGATCCTGCGTTGCTGGGGGGTGTTTTTTGGAACGGAATTCAAAGGTGACACAGCTATGTCACTGGAGAAAGGATTAGTTCCGAACGGTCCAATCACTCCCCCTTTCATCAACTCTGTTTCCAAATAAGAATCCACCGCAGCAGTGAACTGTAATGCTCCCCGATGAGTACGGTAATCACTTACTGGACCCGAAGTATTCTTGTAATTTACGGGCCATCCAAACTCTAAGAATTCACAAACAATGTTATCGAAATAATCTTGTAAATAATCACGCCAAACCGTGACACAAAGTCTTGACGGCACCGGGAGACGACATTGTTTATAATTAGGCAGTCCTGACGCCCGAACTCGTTCATGTAAGTCAATATACGGTTGAAAAGAAAAACACTGTTCATGCGCTGTCGGGGGTTTGGCAGACCCGTCGATCACGTTGTCATGAACCAGAGAACTGGAATTGTTAATTTGTTCATGCGCTGTCGGAGATAAAACATTCATCCCGAACACGGTGTCATGAAACTCACAAGAAGTATCTTCAAACTTATAATCACAAAATACAGTTTTCGTCGAACTACTTGACTCGACATCTAGTCAACCAGATTTCTTGAAAGGGCAATCAGCTGAAGATTCAGGGTGTTTGGCAATATTACGGTCCTTGGACCAGCACGTGCCGCAAATATGTTGGAGCCATTTCCGCTCGTTGCGAATGAGCCCATAATGATCCCCGCTGTTCTGACATTGACCCTTTTGGAATTCTTTGCAGAAAAAGGTGCCTCGCGGCGAAGCATTCGATGCAGAACCACTTCTTCCTGCGTCTGTAGATTTGTGTAACATGCGATGTTCCAAATGGGTGAAAGAATCCCCCCATTTAGCGCGACCACGCTCAATCTCAAATAGCACGGCCGCGTGGAAGTTGCGTACGATGGGCCAAGTAAATTGAGTCGCCAAGTACATCAATGCATTCAAATGCTCTAAGCGCGCATCTTTTTCACGCTGCGATCCGCTAGGGAGAGCCAAAATAGCGGTGTATCCGGCAACAAACTCCGCCATAGTGAGATCGTCGTACTGGGTATTCGCACTGACGTACGATAAACTAAGTTCGCTGTGCGGCCATAGTTGAGGATACACAACTCTGTTTGTCACTTTAGACAGCTTCCCCGAACGCAGCTTACCTTTGCGATCTGTCGGCTTCGCCTTTTTTCCTTCGCCAAACTCTGATTCATCGTCGGAGCTTGATGACTCTGAAAGACCAAACTGTGCTAGAGCCTTGTCCACCAAGGAAGCGATGCGCTGATCTGACCGTACATCCGCAGGCCTGTCCGACCGCGAGGCCACCGCCGGTGAACTCGAAGTTAGCATTGCAGACTTAGACTTTGGAGCTTGGAGCTGCTGATTTTCCGCTTTGATACTGTCAAGTTCCTCTCGCAACTTAGAGAGTTCGTTCTCCTTCGACAAACGATCTTGTTCGATCCTGGCCGCCTCGATCTGCCTGTTCAAGTCGTCAACTGAGACCTCGTGGGGCGATTCCGAGAAACTATCATGAAATATCTCCTCTGTCTCCGCATCGTCACCCTCATTCAGGGCAGCGTAATCCACACGCTTAGTTGAACGTAAGCTAGGTTTACTCATAGTATATGTAAGTGAGTAAAATTCAGAAAAAACGATATTAAAAAGGAGAAACAACGAGTGATAAGTATACGCGTGTCCTCTAACGATGAACTAATAAAGAGAATCAAATTACCGAAATATGATCTATTATCGAATTAAGTATTTTAATGTGATCAAAATATAACAGTGTTTTCAGAAAGTGAAAACATATTGTCTCAATCTTCATTTTTTATTACCCAGACAGCAACGTGCCTTAGTTTAGACAGTCCCTCTGGTGTCATTGTAGCTATGTCAATATGCTCCAGTTGTATTGGTTCCACGTGTGTGCACCTTTCTGGCATCTGATTCACAAATACTTCATTCGACTCAATGCATAAAAACTACAGATGGATAGATGGACGTCTGTGAGGACAGGAATGTTGAACAAGGAGCGTACATCCTAAGAAATGTAGCTGACCCGATGATATTGTTATATATTGCATCATTCCTAGTAATACCAATTTGATCTGAATTTACTGCAGAGTAATCTTTTTTTTCTTCTTCTCAATATCCAAATATTGGGAGGAGAAGAAAGTTCATGTTCGTTATCTTCAAGCATCAAAAGAACTTCTCCAAGCTCCATCGCATTCAAAGAAAGAACTTACAGTTCCATCAGTGAAGCCTTTCAAAGGTAAAGATTCGTCTGATTGATTGTCTAATCCACTGCCATTGTCATCCAATCCGACATCGCTCCGGTTAATAAAATATTAATTTGCACATTGACTAACATTGATATCCTGCTCACTGGGCTTTTTCACTTGAGATCTCTTGAAGTTACAAATTGTTACCCATGCTTCACTCTTGAAACAGCTATGGTAGGTTAGGCCGGGAACGAATTCGTTGGAGCAGTGTACCATCATGCTGTTAAGGGTGAACCCTTGTACTTTGTGACACGTTGATGCGTAGAATAGTACTAAAGGGTATTGTGTTTTCGGCTCCCAACCGTCTTTCCGTGCCTGTCTCTCTTCGCCCATGTCTCCAGCTTGATGAGATGTTTACCGTAGCCAGGAACCTCTACCTCCAATAACCCATTCGTTTCTTGAATGAATGTTCTCGAGGTTCCGTTTATCAAATGATCTGAAATGTTCCAGACGACCATTACTTTCATTTTGTTTTTTCAACAAGAGTTTGGCATCTGCCAGACAGCTTATTCCAGAATCGTCCACGTTATCTTCACATTATTATTATTATTATTCGAAGGTCAAGAGCTGGGAGCTTTCGCTGACGTCATAAATAAAACCAGATGTCGGGGTTCGGATTACTGTTGAGAGTTCAGATATCTAAAGGTCATCAGAAACAAATACAGACAATAACAGAGCTTCGGAGAGCTCAAGAGTTTTCAGATAGCGTTGAGATTCTTCGCTGCACACTCCAAGACGTACAGTCACAGGACATAAGTATTCGTCAGTTTCGAAAATCGCGCGCGAAATTTACAGACGCGTTCGCCAAATCAGCGCGGGAAAACATGCAATATTTCAACGCGGCCGGCCCCGTTCAGGCGGGAAAAATAGATGAATGAAAGCAAAAAGTATCAGCTCACCAAAATCGTGGAAACTATTTGCAATATGGACTAAAATTAGTGAAATATAAGCCATTTTATTAGCACCACTCGATTCTGTTTTCTTCGACGATTGAACACATGTCTTAAAAAGTATATTTTTTGATGTAATTATTTGTGAAAATGCTTTGAATTTTGGTTATAGTCGTTTACCGTCCAGTTTCTCCTTGTCTTGAACTGCTGAAATAGCTTTTTCTGATTCACTTCTCTAACTATTGCATTTCTCTTCGCAGACCTCCTTCTATAACCTTCCAAATGCAGAGTTCGCTGAACAGATTTTTCGCTGAAATGGTATTGTTTTTCCTCGTTATAGCTTCGCTGTTATATCTTCACGCTTGACCGTCGAACTATAGCGTTTTTATCTCTGCCGGTGAATAATTTTCGTCTGCCTTTACGTGTCAAGTTCTTCGTTGAGCCGGTTGTTTGGACTTTCATCAGAAGGCTTGTGATAGTTGTTCTGGGGATCCCAACCAGTCTTGATAGCTCTGACTTGTTATTCACTGATTTCGATAACTCTACGTTAATATTTTCTTTTCGTCGCTCAGCTCAGCCGATGGTTGGCCCATAACCAAAAATCAAAGCATTTTTACAAATAATTACATTTTAAAATAAGCTTTTTAAGACGTTCGATCGTCAAATAAAACTGAATTGAGTGGTGCTAATAAAACGGCTTGTATTTCACTAAATTTAGTCGATATTGCAAAGATTTTTCGCGATTTTGGTGAGCTGATACTTTTGTTTACATTCATCAATTTTCCCGCCTGAACCGGGACGGCCGCGTTGAAATATTGCATGTTTTCCCGCGCTGACTGGGCGAACGCGTCTGCAAGTTTCGCGCGCTATTTTCGAAACTGGCGAAAACTTATGTCCTGTGACTGTAGCTCTTGAAGGGCTTTTGAGGGGCTTTTCGCCGTTCTTCACCAGCACCATCCTACAGCATTATTACTTTTTAAGGATAAAAAATATGAAGTCACGTGACCAGGACTTTCACACCCCCTGGTTAGAAGTTATGCCTTGAGTTTTCTGATTTCTTGTAATGCTTTTATAGATAGGATAGGTTTTTCATCGAATTTCACGTTTTTCCACTTTGTTTCAAATTCATCAAGGTTCTTAAGCATCTCTTCACTTGTGGGTGTTTTCTTCTCTCTGACTGGGCCCAGGTCATCTGCTCTCCTGAAAACCTTGGTAAAGTCATGGGAACACACAGAGCAAAAAGGATGCCTAAATGGAATTTGAGAAACAGCTCTTGATATGGCATGGAAAAGATCTAATTTCACAATACAACCATCAAGAACACTTTGGATTTTATTCCTCCAGTTGCAGCAACTGTCAATGTAACAATCCTTTATGTCTATCCCTTTTTGTTCGCAGCGTAATTTTATCCCTTCAACAAGTCGTCATGTATTCTCAAAAGATGTTCCTTTGGTCAACTGCCATGTCATGACTTGTCCCTTGTCATTCAAAATGCAGAATAATGAGTCAAAAAGCTTTTCCCACTTCTTATCAGATTTTCTTAAAACTCCAATGTTACTGGCCACCTTGAATGTATGGTCCATAGAAATCCATCCGTTTGTTGTGATCTCACTCATTTTTGTTTTATAAAGCTTCTCTTTGTCCATAAAATATGCGATAAAAAAGTCTCCAATTAAATCGTCACTTGGACCTGTCCGCATGGATTTAATATCCTTGTGCAATTCAGATGGATTCCATTTTACTGAGCTGTGGTGATGTGTTGATAATACTTTACAGCGTTCCGCCAGGAATGTCATAAGTTGCTGGTTTAACATATTTTCCATTTCGGAAAATGTTAATGCTGATGTAATAAATGACGATATAGATCGCGCGTGCTCATAAACAAAGAAAACGTAACATCACTAATAAAATCCCTTTATTTAGGCAGCCATATTTATACAGTATTGATGAGCCCGTGCTATCATATTGTGGAAAACCGCAAAAACGTCAGCATTAGCCACAGGAATCCCAATTTACTGATGAGCACGCACGCGCATTAACCAAAAAACCGCAAAAACACTTGGTCATCGTTTGACAACGTCTGTACCTTCTCTTCTCCCGAAAACCGCAGACCGTCAGCAACGCAGGCATAACCTCGCTACCATGCCTGTGGATGGGCATGGTAGCGAGGTTAAATTTGGCGCCAATACAAGCAAAGGGAAGATGGCATCCGCAGTGAAAGTAGATGGCGAAATTAATGAAATTGCCGCCCAAGCCGCACAAATAGAATTTCCATGGGATAAAAATGGCACATGGTACGGCTAAAGAGCTCATGTTTATGTCCATTCTTCCAACTGTGTCGTCCCTCCTTGGCTTAACCAAACTCAAGGCAACACGTACCTACAAGGACAGCCTTGGCTTATTTACCCTCTGTGTTTCTCCACCATCTGGTGAAAAAAATCAGTGTTTCGCCTATGGGTGCAAACAACCAGTTGCCGCTGTTGAAAAAATGTCGGGAAAATGCCTCCTGGACAAATTCACAGAGCCTAGATTAAGACAACATTTAGTCCAAAATGACGGTATAGCACTCATCATTAATGAAGAAATGGAGGGAGGAATGCTCTGTCGGTTATTTGAAGGGGATTCATTCTATTTAAACTCTGGAAATAACAGCACGCGTGTTTCCATAGAAAAAACAAGCGTATCAGTAGGAGGCTTTATGCAGGTAATGTTGTAATGTTGTAACGCTAAATTGTATTTTTTTTTGTCTGCATACTCCCTATTGAGTGGCATGTATAATGGTCTTAGGTAGACTTACCATTTTTTTATTTAAATGACTGTGTGCCTTGAAGCCTAGTACCTAGCAAATCAAGTAATTTGATTGGTTGGATTATTTCTCGGACCGGTCTAGATTCTCCAGCAATAACAGGTCTGCGCACATGCATCTTAAAATCTGAAAACATTGTTCATAGTTGCAACCTCTCATAAGCGGCCGCCTCTCGTAAGCGACCACAAAGTTTGACATTTTGGGTGGTATCGCATACAGGAGGTTCGACTGTACTTTATTTCTTAAAAATACATTAAAAAATATCAATGCTTTTTGAGAAATGTCAAAAAAATACTATAATTACAAAAGCACCATTATATAACCTAAATGTTGTACTGTTACAAGTCATATTATGATGGTACATATTGAAGCAATCACTCGCAAAAGCATTATATACACTTACTCCTGACCCTGTCCACTGTGTATTACCTGCAAATACTTACAGGACCTTCACTCACGTCTTTTCGGATATGATAAGATATTATCTAATAATCAATTTAAAAATAACTAATAACCAATTTAACTACTAGAACAGCTAGTTAATTGCAGTACATTTAATTATACTAAAAGTCTAAAATAATAAGTTCTTAATTCCCTGCACAATTGACAATTCAATTAAATCTCTGAAACTATGTGAACAGAATATACACTTGTCTATGTGTGTCATGTCATGACTGAAACTCATTTTATATTTATATTAGAGTCTAGTCCTTAGGGACTCCCTTATTCACACGTTGCTATGTTGTATTCTCGCAATACATAACAACGTGTACATTTGAGCTTTCTTTCTCAAGCCCACAATTACATATATTAGGTTCTTTGGCACGTTTGGGGATATAGGACTGAGAGCTTGAACTTACTTGGAAGCAGTTATATCCTCTCTCTTAACCATATAAGAGATACAAATTCATGTAGGAATATTTGTTCCCATCTGGAATGAAATACATATTTTTTACTATACTTGGCAATAAACACATGCTTAGCTTCCCTACCTTCCATAGAGTTAATCCCCAGGCCAAGGTCATATTTCTCCTTCGTTTGCTTTGTGTGGTGAGCGACAATGAAACCAGTAGTCCAGATAGTTGGGTTCACAATATAAAAGATACAATGAGCACGGCAATACTTGCTAGATAGAGACTTCAGTTCATTCACGATAGAGACTTCAGTTCATTCACCTGCTCATCAGTTATATCTATGCAGCTAAATAGAGATGCAATCTCTCAAACAAAGACAAATAAAAGCAAAGACATGAAGTATCTTTGTTGCTCTGCCTGGCTTAGCACATGGTTCAACAGCTGAAATCAATAGCATAAAATTATGTCCTTACCTGTGAATCGGTAGTCAAATGTCATTGAACCAACGTATAAGTCTTTTGGACAGCCTACTAAGGTTACAAACATTACGTAATGCATTGATGTAAATATAAAATGGGCAAGTGGCCAGAATATCTGAAAATGAATTGACTTTCCCAATGTTTGAAATTTGAAGAACTTCTTCTAGCAGAAATATATACAAAAGAGCACATGCATTGTTTTTCAAATGCAAAGGATCAACATGGGCTTGGTTATTGACTTTACCCACAAGTGGTTGGAATT
Organism: Actinostola sp. cb2023; assembly: GCA_033675265.1. Lineage (NCBI taxonomy): Eukaryota > Metazoa > Cnidaria > Anthozoa > Actiniaria > Actinostolidae > Actinostola > Actinostola sp. cb2023. The sequence goes on along the minus strand of JAUJYZ010000507.1, from coordinate 156,923 downwards.
CTTGGCGGCTGTGTTTTTGGGCAATAAAAGATGTTACCATTTATCTAATTGTTGAGTGGGAAAACTTTTCCTTAGATAAATCTTTCTTTAGATTGTCTACCTGGTTAGCAACCCTCACTCTCTCAGCATAGGCCTCCATGTCGTGTTTCCATCGGTGCCAAGAGAACCATCAAGGGTATTCATGTTCTGATAAGTGACATCGCCAAAGTGACATCGTGGCAGAGTTAGATAGCTCACCTGCAATAAATGACAACATTTTCATATCATTTGCAAATTCTGAGATTTTAAATTTAACATCTACAAAATAATCATAACAATTACCTTAAAAACTGGTCTTCTGGATTTCATCAATTTCCTGTACAAGATGGTTTAAGAATCAGCGAACAGGGATGCAGCATTCATTGCAGTTTATACCAAACAACAAGAAATTGTCATTGCTGCTTAGACCCCTACCAATATTTAAATCGTGGATTTTCGGTATGTGACTGACGAGGAACGCATTGAAGAAGACATTAGGGCATGTTTGAGCATGGAAGCAGCACATGTCTTTGCACTTACCTTGTCTTTGCAGTTACCTTTCGTGATCAATGCCGTATGTTTTAATAACAAAAAACAGTTCAAAAGACAGAAGACAAAACATCTGAGACAAGGACAATAGCTAGAACACAATATAATAATGTCATAAAACTCACTCCTGGATTGGCAATTCAACGCTTTCAAACTCTAAGTTCTTTGGAAGATTTGGGCTGAACTGAGGTTGAAGTCAGCGGACCTGGTATATGTGAAAACTATATTCAAATACAGAATTCACCACTGGACTATCACATGATGAATTACTGTATGGAATTAACTTACCTTCCTCTTGAACGTCTAGTCTTGGTCGTTTAGCGGCACTGCTTCTCGTCTTTTTCGTTTTTCTAGAATAATAATAATAATACTATATTTATATAGTGTAAATTCCGTTCAAGGCCAAATACGCTTCACAATATAACGAACAAAATAAAAATAAATGCCTAATATGGACCCTGATAAAGGAGGTCATAACTAAGAAAAGAGTATATCAAATTAATTTTTAAAGTAAACATGTCTGAATAGGTAAGTTTTAAGCTTATTCTTAAAAATACAGATAATAATAATAATAATAGTAATATAATAATAATATTTACACAGGGTGGCCTAATCAGCACAAAAGTACTGTTATCAAAAAGGGCCCTGCATTACAGCAATTAAATGAATATAAATTCTAAAATATTAAAATTACAAAATATATAAAAATACTAATTATGAATATATATATATGAGATCTGATCACACAAAAAGGAGTTTCGTTGTTAGACCCCTTTGATAAATTCGATTCATGAAATATTTGATAAATTGGAAGCCACACCCAAATGAATTAAGCCCCCTTTTGTGCGAACATCTCTCATATACATATGAAATCATATTATATGAGAGTGTTCAATAGAACTACTACTGCTTCATATATCTAAAGGAATACAGTTCCAAAGTCTGGGGGCACAGACTGAAAAAGCCCGTGAACCATGCGATTTGAGATTGTATAAATGCTCAGTTAATAAGAGCTTAGAAGAAGATCGCAAATTGCGACATAAGGTTCCAACAAAGCTACAAGATAATCTGGTGCCATGCGATTAAGTACGTTATAAGTAGAATCTTAAAAATTATACGTTCAACTGGCAACCAGTGTGATTCCAAGGGTTGACGTGATCATACTTATGTGAAAGCGTAATTAATCTAGCTGCACAATTAAATACATATTGTATGCGCTTAGTGAGATACTGGGGTAAGCCATATAAAAGCGAGTTGCAGTTGTCTAAGCGAGAAATAACAAAAGCATTAATTAATTAACACCTTAGTGGTATCTAAAAAAAACAATATTCTTAAACTGTCTGATGGTACAATCATCGAGTCACCAACTTGAACTTGAATTGAATCCAATGATGGTGCACGACGATGTTTGGCATAAAGCACCAATAGCTCAGATTTAAATAAGTATCAAACGTGTTTTTTTTCCCTCCAACTTTAAGAATTTCAGCAATGGATTTAAAATCGAACCATACCTTTCAGTGTCAACAATTAATTTGCTTTGTGCATCCACTGGTAATAAGTAGATGGCAAAAGCATCGTCTGTCTTAAGGTGGTTCCTTCGAAATTCCAGACGTATTCGTCTGAAATAAAACTTTGGCCAAAACTTTTTTTAATATTCGCGTGATGGACTATCAGACTTGAAGAAAGTTGAAGCTATTATTTGGCAATATTACAACATAATTCGATTTCCCTTTCCACAAATATTTTTAGTGATATCGGAGCTACAATGGACCTTGTTCTCGCTACTTAAACGTGCTCGGAAAAAAAAATCGGATATTTTTGCGCAAAAGTTTGTGAATCGTGTTCGATTGACTTGGTGAATATCCTAACTAAGTTTCAGCAAAATCGGCGAAACCAAGTGTATTTTAGTCATGAATTTGAATGCTGTTATAACCTGTTTATTTTGGTTCCGCAGTCAGTCTGTCTAGTTAGTTAGTCTGTATGCCTGTCTGATCACTCTGTGTTTGATCGGTTATTTCCGCATATCTGCATTATCTACAGTGGAAAGTTCAATCATTATTTGATTTTGACTGAAAGTATATTTTTTAAAGTGTGTTCCGAACTTACTAACCCGGTCCTGTTTGATGTTTTTAGAAAATGTCAAACATCTTGTACTGCATTGTACCCCCGGGCATTGCATGTGCATTGGTATGTTGAAACTTTCCTTGCCTGTTTGTTGTGTTCAATTTCACCTGGTATTTACTGAAATACGTGAATTTAGAAAAATCAGTGCCAGAGCCAAAAAAAAAATCACAACACGTTTCTGACAAAGCAGCTTTAGTTTAATAATAATAAGCCTTGCAGCTGTGAGACAGCACAGCTTTGCCCATGTGTGTGGAGCAACTGCCTTTTTCACTTGATCTTTCAAGCTCTTAATTTCTGTTTGGAGATAGTTATTGGTGTATATTGAATGTAGAGCACCCTTTTTCTCATGAAGAGAAGCTCCCAGCATCAGCAACAAGTCATCCTTCTGCGCTACGAAGGAGATATTGTCATTTCTCATTTGTATGGGAACTTCTTGAAATTATTTGTTTCCTGTCTTGCAGGTGAAGGGGAAGATAACCTGAGTGTCAGACTTTTTAGGGCGGAGGGGAAGAGAAAAAGAAAGGGGGAAGAAAAGGAAAAAAAGCCTGACACAGACCTATTGATTTGAGCCTTCCGCCCCCTCACAGCACGATACACATATCTGAATTAAAAAAACAACCAATCAAAATCACTTCCGCTTTGTCAACTGTCACGTCGACCAAGACTCATGTGTCAGGGTACGCGCCTTGTGTTTAAAGCGCGGGAAATCATGCAAAACATCGCTAATATGGCATGGAATCACAAGTTAAAAACTGCGCTCTTTGTCAAGAAAGTTTGATTGCAAAGAACGGTTCCTTTACTTCTTCGGTCCCCCTATTCTGCGAGACTGTAAATAAGGAATTTTCGAGTGTTTTACGTGGACAACTAGTTATCCTTGCGAAGTTGTTGAATGGTTTGGGGATTGTTGTTACCCCGGCGAGGACTGCAGGGCAGGATGGCCGCTCAGTTTGTACAAAGTGTGCACGAAAAGTCGTAAACTGTTTCAAGATCTTCTCCGAGTTAAAAGCGACCTTCGAGCGGCCTTCCCAAGTTGTACAGCACGAAAGATCGCCAGCCGGAGTTACTCCGTCATCAAAACGGCAAAAGGGAAATGGTGGAAATAAAAACAGACAAAAAGCCTCAACATCAAAAAGATCTCTGTTCGAAGAACCTGCAGAACACGAAGAATATTCGCTGGTGAATGACTCAATAAACCAGCTGATGAACCTACCGCTGGTTGATGTTTACACTTTACCGCCGATCGTGAAGGTGAGAGTACATTCGAATTTCATAATCGATTAAATTAGACAATTTACAATTATAAGACGGTGCTTTTGCTTCTAACACTAAGTATTAATTGTAAACTGAATTTTTTTAATAGATATTTGTGGGTTATCCTACATCCACACGTGTGATCGAGCGAAGCTGCGAGGATAAATTTGAAGGAGCCATGATAAAACACCTCTGCCGTGAAAACTACCGAGCCGCAGCTAACGCCGCTCTAAAGTTTCCTCCATTACGAAGAGAGGTAGTGAAAGCAGTGGCTGCCTCAGTCAAGTATGAGCTCTGTACAACTACAGTGCCAGATACAATGGCGACCCGCTAACTTTAAGATCTTTTATTTGTGAGGAATTGCTAGAGGAAGCATGTGAGAGAATGCCAATCACGCGTACCTTAATTACCGCGACGAGCAAAACCGGGGTTAAATACCTGGAAAACAAACAAGCACTATTGCTGTCAGCAATCTTAAACTCGTGGCTTCCTCGTTCAAACTTCATATACCGAATCAATACGATGTTAAGGACAGGTTGCTGAAAAACCGAAGTCATCCCAATACGATACGCGCACAGCTTCAGTCCTCGGCAAATCACTTTGACACATAAATTATGGTGTGGAAGAACCAGATCGAACGGTCTGAGAAGAAAGAAACTACTTCAGGAGGTGATTTTCTCACAGGCTACTTTCGATGGAGAAAACGACGCTCTGGAAATATGTTCCATAAACTTTTCCCGTGAAGCTCTACAAAACTACAAGTACTTCGATGATAATACATATGATTCATGTAAGGAGCTTTTGCCACCTGACCAAGACCTTATAAACTCCCAGAAGTTGATAAAAGAGGAGAAACTACCATTATACAGGTACATGTATGTTGAATCAGGGGTCAACTTTTACAACTGTAATTATTGTGTAGCTATTGTTTTAGCTGCCAAGAACAATATAGCAACACTGTCTTGTAAATTACAGTTGTAAACGTTTCATTGAATTGACCCCAAGGGAGTTCTTGAATGATGGTTAAGAGGTGAAGATTATAATGAAAGCAACAAACAGCAACTTATTCTTGATCTCACTAGGATTGTTGGAGATAATGTTGACTTGGAACAGGTAGCCAGGATACAAAGCAAGAGTACCATTAATAAGTCAATACACTGGTTCCAGATATATGCAGTAAAGAACCGTGTCAACTACTTGCCCGCACACCAGCTATTCACGAAGGCAGTTACGTTACATATCCCACATCCTCATACAGCTGAAATGGTGATCAAATCGGAGGTGGTATGTAAACATTTGGATATTTAAAAAAAATCAACAAAATCTTATGTATATCTGGTCAAGCCAACCCACCACCGACCCCCCAACCTCCACTCCCCCCTCCCCCCCCCCCCCCACCATCACCCCCCATACCCCCCACCCCCCCCCCCCCCCCCCCCCCCCCCCACTATCACCCCCCATAATTATTGTCACATACTGAAAATTTAAAGAAAAAACTAGCCTGACAATCATTTTGTTTTGTTTTGTATTTTAGTGTTCTCTCGGTCTAGAGTTTCACAATTCTAACAAGGCGGCAGAAATGGCACAGATTTTAAAGAACATCCATCATAGCTTTGTCCCAAAAGCTGAGGTTGGCAACCAGACTTTGCAGCGAAACTTCTTAGATGGTGACCAACTAACGAGCGAGCAATGAACCCACAGTTAGCCAATACTCTTGCTAACACACCCTACGAGAGGTTACATGGTCTCGAAACTGCTTTTGCAGATTGGCATCTTGGAAAGAATACTCCTACAAACCCGCTGCTATGCAACAGAAACAGGAAGGTCTTTTCGAAAGTCTACGGTTCTCTAGTTCTCGTGGTTCCTCTGGTTCTCGTGGTTCTCGTTGGTTCTCGTAGTTCACCTGGTTCTCGTTGGTTCTCGTGGTTCACCTGGTTCTCGTGGTTCAACTGGTGCTCTTTCAATAAAGTTTGAAACACCTGCTTGCTTGTTAAAAACAAAGACAGCTTTCGAGATACTTGTCTTAGTGTTTTCTTGCCCAAGCAGTGTTTGTCAGTAGTTGCAGAAATAGCATTCACCAAATGATTATACTGCTGATAAAGAGTCTCTGGATCAAGTTTCTCACTTGCCAAAAGGGCAAGTATTATTTGCATCAATACCAGTTCCTCGAATAATGTCCAGTGTACTGTTGTAGTTCCTCCAGCATGCGTTTCAGAGAAGTGCTTTCCACTTTGTGCTTTTGCTGAGGTCTCGTGGTGTCTACGCTTGCGTGATGAACACTCAATCTGGGCAGTGATGGCTTGTATTCTCTTTATTGCAATTTATACAGTGACAATTTTGACTGCAGGCTGCAACATTTTGAAAACATTTGCACCCACTTATGTATTCACTGCAGGAAACCACTGTCTTGCTTTTCCTTTTGGTACCTTGACCACATCTACATGATGTCTGCTTATTGTCAGGGGCTGGGCATTCCATTTCTTCATACTGCTGAAGTACGACATGGTGTTTGATGGCATCTTATAAAATAACTTTTATATAACGTGCGCTCTGATTGGCTGATTAGCCGTGTTTCATGAGGCTATACAAACACGGTTTTCGGCCAAGACATGTCAAAGAGCGATTCAGTGAATTTGAACGACATTTGTTTGTTGTCAAAGATCATTTTATTTACTAAATACATTTTTAACAACGACCATGGAATCATATTTCTTTCTTGTTATCTCTAGTTTAAGTGTTGTCCAGTTATGTTGTTGCTGTTTTCAAACTGAGAAACTTCAAGTTTTGTCAATAACAAAAATTTCAATACGCTTACGCTTCAACTTCAAGAAGCGACGACAAATGGTTGAAATTTGTATACAATATCGAAGAAAAAAAAAATATCTTGTACTGCTCAGGATTCTTAAACACATACTCAGTCGTTTGTTAAAATGTAGAGCTAATAAACGATACCATTTCCATACTAAACGAAGCGTTTCTTGTCACTACAAACAACAAATTTAAGCTTGCAATAAGTACGGCCTTACAGCCGTGCCGGTGAAAAATGTCCAACTGTACAGCAAAGTTTTACCTCTTTCTCCAGCAAGAAAAGTGTTTAAGAGAAAACAATAGCTTGTGGTGTCTCAGGAACGTCCATCTTTGACTTATTCTAGTCGAACAAAGCGAGGAAATCATAGAAAATACGACAAAGACTGCATTTCAGCTACTTGACTTCGGCTACTTCTCCATTCATCAAATTCACAACTATTTCAGATTGTTTTGGCGATTCATTGTCAGTCAATCGGCTTTTCTCACTTTGCTTCCTTTTTAAGTGTACAGAGTTCACATATGAAGTCCAGAAAATACATATCTCTGTAGTTTTCTATCAAATTATGAGTCGCTTTGTCTAAACTTGATTTCTTTAGTGAAATTTCATTGGATATCACGCGATTTCTGACGCTTTTCAGGAGAATCGTACATTTGATCACTGAAAACTTGCGTAAATAAATATAATATTCCTAAATAACATTGTAGTTATTTTATAAAAGAAATAAAAAAACGTTTTTCCGTGTTTTCACTGTCTGCTCTCGAGTTCTCCCAAACTTCCCCTCGGTTTGCATAAGCCTGTGCAAACACGGAAAACGTTTCTTATTTCTTAAATAATGGCCTGCAAAGTTCATATCATATGCTAGGAATATTGGTGTGTCATTGACAATTATACTTCTGGGTGAAATTGGTATAATTGGGAAGTTAGACATTGCAGTAAAAACAATGATAGGGATCTGCAAGGCATTGGATGCAGCTAGAGACATTGCGTTTCCAAGTTCAGAGGCAAAATAACCATCCTTTAAAAAGGCTGTAGCTTCTTCATTAAATACATTTTTGTCAGAAAGGAGGAATGGCCTATAATCAGATGGATTTGAAAGCCATTCATCAACAACAATTTGACGTAGTGTTACAGCCATTTGCCCAATTCCCATGGAGTTCCAGTTGTAAACTTTCCATGTGAGCTTTGACTTCATCACTCAATCTTCTTTTAGATAATTGTTCCTGTATCATAGTTGCAAGGGACACAAAGAAGCAGTTACCGTCACCAGCAATTTTGATACGTTCCATGTTATTTAAGAAAAGGAAGGCATCAAGATCTCTCAAAGTTTGACTATTTTGTGGGTTCTGCACTCTTGATATTTTTTAAACAATTACTCAAAGATTGTAGCGATCCCTTCGTTGGTTAGATAAACCTCACATTCTTCACTGTCAGCAGTGTCTTCTGATAACGAACCTGCATCGTCTGTGTCACTGGAGGAATATGTTTCGGAATTTTCTTCAAGTAAATGATTAATGCAGTCAACAACATCTTTTGAGTCTGTTAAATTATCAGAAAACTCGCAATCTTCTGCTTCAACACTTTCTTGGAAGTTGAGAGAACCACCAAAGTCTTCCTGTGTCAAACTTTCACAATTTATGTAAGTTTCAACTGGCCTGATATAGTTGATTGCTTTTCTTTTCTTGAGTTTTGATTATTATTTTTTCATTCCACCTGTAAAAAAATAGGCCAAGAAAAGCAATTGCAAGTTCCATTCCAATTCTTGAACGTTTTAGAGACTTATTTACTACGGTTCTCAGTATTATGCGAACTCAGACATTCAAACAGTCGGCTGGAACTGGTTTTTCGCTACCGTCAATCAAATTCAAAACTCAAACAAATTCAAAACTAAATACATTCTTCCACCAAATGATCCATAATTTAGCTCAAAATCATATTTGGTTTCCATTTGGTGGGTCTTCTGACTTTAAGTTTTTTTAAGTTTACTGATTTTTTATGTTGATTGACGGCAGCGAAAAACCAAGTTGCAGTCGACTGCTTGAATGTCTGAGTTCGCATAATACTGAGAATCGCAATAAAGTTCTGTGAAGTGCTTCATTTCTATTAGTTCCTGCTGATGGCGGTATACCAGACAAGCATCCTTTAGTTACATGACATTTAAGTTTTTCAATTTCTCTAAAAGCTGAATATGGTAATATTTGTGTAGAATTGATCTCGACACTTCCATTCTTTCAAAAACATATCAATGTTCTTCAAAATTATTTCTGGAGAAGGAGTTGTCATTATTCTTTGCTCTCGCCTGTCCATAGGATCACGTAAAACTTGTTTAAAAGATTTTATCATTGTCCTTCTCATATGTTTCAGTATTTCATTGCAGCCTTTTTTCCTTGGAATTTGCTTTACAACTCTTTGGACAGCATGACAAATATCCAACTTTATTGACATATCTTGAAAAATGTTTTTGATATTTGCACTCCAAGCACAACAGTTGTCAAGCAAAAGTAAGGTTCGGTTTTTGCCTTGTTTGTGAAGTCTGTCTTGCAAGAGTTGTAAATAATTTTCAACAGATGAAAACTTTGTACCTTTAGAGAGTTTAAAACAGCTTAAAACAACTCCATCTTCGTTGAGAACAATGAAAAGTGTGTCATATAGCTCGATCCATTTCTTGTTGAACCAGAATCCTATGTTTGCAGAAACCTTAAAGGTATGGTCACAACTCAGCCACTCTTCACATGTCATTTGCGTCATTCTTTGTGCATATAAATATTCCTTGTTGAAATATTCACGAGCAATAACTGAAGTTATTACTTTTTCACCTGGGTTGGCACACATTTGATTAAATTCGTAAAATCGAAGGCACGGTTTTGAAAATCTTCGGCATGCAGTTATACTAGTCATAGTTGACACTACAGCTATGACAGTAAACAGTAAATTAGATAATATTTGGTAGTAAATACGTGTTACATTTCTGTTCATCACTGAAGCGCTACACAGCGTCTGCATAGGAGGCTACTGAAGGTCAGATTTTTCATCAATATTCTAATTCAATCTCTTATATGAAAATCATTGATTGATTACAAACGAGTACAACAAATGAAATTCCTTATATTTTAGCTAAAGAATTACATTAGGGAACTATTTCAGAAAATGGTGCAAAACCCTTGGCATCGCAGCATGACTAAAACATTGTTTAGTCACTCGTTGCGTGACTCAGCAGAGCATCCATGCGTAATTAGATTGACTTTCAATTCATGTATCAAGTAGATTTTCTCTTCTATATTTACGATACTCGAGTATGCAAGTGTAAATATAACCAAAAACTAAAGTACAATTGTTGATGTACATCTGCGATGCATTTAATTTTCACTACGAAAACAATTTCGTGTATTCTTGGGCTTTTTGAAAATAACATACGAGAACACATGTGACGACTTTAGACAGTAGACCCACGCTCGAACATATTCTGCTAATAGGATAAAGACAAAGGACGTAAAGAACCATAAAATGCACCTTAAGATATACAAATATTCGTATAGTCCGTGTATTGTGGCCCATTTTGAAAATCAGGTGGCTTTCTTTCGCCTCGAGTGGTTACAACATCCCCGAACATGGCATCACATTCTTTTTCGTGACGGAATTTTTCCTTCAGCTTCTGAGTTCCGCACATCAGTATTTTGGCATTCAGCTTCTGAGTAGTAGTTTTTAGTGTGTTTATGCTGTGGATCTGAAGACGTATCATGTTTTTTTCGGTGATGATCGGTATTGTTATAAAACACAGCGAGCCTGCGTTTATTTCAGCCAGTCACAATCCCAGCGGTCCTTTGCAGTCGTAAAGTTGAAAAATCGAGATTTGCCCTATATACTATATATATTTACATATTACGTGGGGACTACAATATATGCCTCCTCGGGTTTCGGCCTCTGGGCCGAAACCCTGCGGGGTCAATAAGAATGTTTGCGAGAGCCATATGCGTCATACATCGTTTGTAACCAAATCGTCTGAATGTCACTAATGGACATGCTGACGTTTGCATGTGTCAATATGAAATGTTCAAGTTCTCTTGTAATTCCTACCTTGTGGAATAACACAAATGGTACAAAGACCTCACTCTTCACATTTGAAAGGATGAATGGATCATGAGCAATAATTTGGTGTCCTTTTGAACAAGTATATACCCTACTGACAAGTAATGCATCATTCTCCAATCCATACAGGCTTCTCGGCCTATCACATGTTGTTTTTCCATCTTTCCATCTTGTAGCTTTTAATGCATTAGTGAATCCATAACTCTCAAGACAATTTGGACACCATAGTGCCAAGGATGGACAATTACTGACAGGATGCCATATAATGATGTCGTGTAGTGAATATTCTTCAACATTGGTGGCAGTAAGTTTTCTGAGTTGTTCACCTCTGATTATAACACCATGCCGTAAATGTAAATTATCTTCGCTGGATTCGCAAGAGTTTAAAATGAGACGAATAGCGTTGTAGCTTGCTAGGGATATTTCACGATGAGAAAAAGAAAATACTAAATAGTTAAGAAAAATGAAGCACAGTATAATAAATGTGATGCCACAGTATATTTTGTTAAAAACCGCTTTTGCTGGTGTGACACAGGAAGCCCAAGTGAACCAACCAGGCGAACCGCAACCACGAGAACCAGGTGAACTATGAGAACCAGGTGAACCACGAGAACCAGGTGAACCACGAGAACCAGGTGAACCACGAGAACCAGGTGAACCACGAGAACCAGGTGAACCACGAGAACCAGGTGAACCACGAGAACCAGGTGAACCACGAGAACCAGGTGAACCACGAGGACCACAAGAACCACGAGAACCACGAGAACCAACGAGAACTAGGTGAACCACGAGAACCAACGAGAACCAGGTGAACCACAAGAACCAGATGAACCACGAGAACCAGAGGAACCACGAGAACTAGAGAACCACCGAGAACCGTAGACTTTCGAAAAGTCATTCCTGTTTCTGTTGCATAACATTCGGCTTGTTCATCACGTTGTCAGAGTCATTGAGCCGTCTAGCGATGTTGCGAACAAATGACAGCTTTGTAACCTTTCCTTACGACGACGAAGACGACAAAGAAAAGAGCCCATTGTATAACTCGATCGGGCTACGCCCATCGAGTAATAATGATTGTAATACTAAGGTAATATATACATGTAGATGCAGTGCAAATAATTCGAAAATTGTTCCAACGGTTGTTGCTTTCTTTATACTCTTGTTTTGTGTCAGACTAGACATGTTGGCATCAGTTCATTAAAAAGATCCAAACATACTCTGTTGCCCCTAACAACAGCACAGTTTCATAGCAAAACATAGGTCCGAAAAACATATTGTTTCTCACTCAAGTGATAAGCATAACTAGTAGTTTTATCGAGAGAAAAAGGAAACCTCACTCGTAAATTTAGAAAATTGGATGGCCATTTTGACATATTTCTCTACTCACGGTATATGAGCTGATAGCCTAGAAGTAGAGGAATCAGAGCGTGCGATTGCTCATACCATCAGGAAGACATAATAGCCATTAGTTTTAACAAATAACCACATTTTTAGACCCTGAAGATTGACAACTGTTCTCATCGCTGCATGCGTGTATCAACTCACTTCGATTCGGTCTAAGTTCTGAAGATCTCTAAACCCTTTGCAGTACTAGTACTGGATTGATAAATCCATATCTCTATGAATTATTGTGGTTATTTTGACAACAAGACGACATACTAGTAACCTTCCTCCAACCAGGGAGGTACCTCCCTGCTCCAACTGACAAGGTTTGTGAAGAAATGTTGTTAGAGCCTTCGGTGATTATGCATGACTCAGTAGAACATGCATAATCATGCACAATGACAATAGTTTATTTGGTGCCATAATACAAATATAAGCTTAAGACAAGCAAAATAAAGATATATCAGTGTAATAAGCTTACTACAACACAGAATTACAGCGGTACAAAGTATAGAAGACATTTGACTTCATTTAGATTTCAATCTTGTGTCAGTTGTGCGATACTCATGTGCGATACCGATAGCATATTGCTCTTCTTAAACTTCTCGCATTTTGCTTTGATCCCTATTATTTCATCATTTAAAGTGCTCCTAACCCCCTTTACAATTGTATTAAAAATTGAATGTTCATGAACTGATCAGCTATAGGGTTAAGTGTTTTTTCATTTGAGCTTCGCATTTAGGAGTTATAGTTGTTTGAAATCTCGATATTTGCGACCAGTGAGCGAGCCCCAGCGAGCGAACTGGGAGCAAAACTAATCTTTGGTTGGGCTTCCTGTGTATTCAAATGCCAGCTCGATTCTCGATTTGTGTTTTTCAGTGGGTGGAGAAATATTTTTTTCACGTGACTTTTGCCCTGACGTCATATATCGTACGTTCCCGTCGTTCATTTGGGCATTTGTGACTCGCGATCTCGTGTTCAGAGTGGATTCGAAGCCTTTTTGCTCGTACTTTATATCCGATTCTTCGATGGAATTATGTAAAGATCTTCATTTATTGTTGACGATCGCTTTAGTTAGCAACATATCGAGGGGAAGGCAATGCTATTTTATTAGTCTTTCAGCTCTGTTGTGTGCTAAGTCGCTGCACTGATTGTCACTGTGGACCGCAACATATAAAGTAGTCGATCGAATCCTAGTACCGTATAAATGCTAGCTCTTGGAAACCAAGTCATCCCAGATGCAGAGACATTGTCACTGAATTATCTGCCTAACAGCTCGTTCGGGCTCTTTCTCAGTATATCACTATCCTGAAAAACCTTTGTTATTCAAATCAAGAACTCTTTGTAGAATGAGGCATACAACAATATGAACTATTGTTATTCAAATTTTCAGGAATTCAGGACGGTGATATACTGAGAAAGCCCCCTCGTTGGTTTTATATCGTGCCGCCAACCGTACCAAACTTTATTCTAAATTCAAGATATAGGTGTTCATAAGAGACCGTTCATAAGTGTAGCAAAATGAATACTGAAAATCGATAAAGTACGTACATTGATAAAGAAAAAAAGTGTATGTTGATTTTTATTGATTGATACTAATGTCTTTCTTCAGTGATAATAATTGCCGTCGGAGCGAAGCGTAGATGGCTTATAAATTCTATGTCAATAGATTTCTAAAACTGTTCAGTAGTACGGGCTTGCAATAACTAGCCTCCTATGTAACATGACAGCGGCAATCACATCTCTGTAAAAATCAACCAATCAGAATGGACCGTTCCCACGGCTTAAATGGACAAGAAACGATCGCGAAATCAAAACATTTTTACGTACATGGAGGATTGTCAATTTGTCTTGGTTTTCGAATTCGGAGGTTTTTGGGGGTGGCCTAGTTTAATTCGATGACGTCACCCCGGGCTTTTTACCTAACTTATTTCATTGTTTTCAGTAGATCTCTTCCCCGATATGGGGGAAAATTTTATATGAAATCATTTATATAGTTTGTAAAAATATATTACAAGTTCAAAAATGTTAATAATTTGCACAAGGGCGTTTTTGTATAATAAATGATGCCCGGGGTGACGTCATCTGATTTGCATATCCAGATTTCAAACCTCCATAACTCCTAAATGCAAGGTTCAAACAAAGAAAAAACTTAATCCTACAGCTGATCAGTTCATGTACATTCAATTTTTAATACAATTGTAAAAGGGGTTAGGAGCACTTTAACTCAATATGTGAAGTCATTTGAGCGATATTTGTAAAGCGCTAATGGACTTTACGGAATTAGCGCTATAAAAATAAAACTTATTATTATTATAACTTATTATATTTGAGTTGTTTTGAGCAATATTTGTGTGTGAAGAATAACTGGTGTTGATCAGAGCCTTCGGTAATTATCCTGAGTGGCCGGCACAGGGCGCACGCGCTGTAGAACCCTGTTTGCGATTTGAGGTCAACGACAAAGAACGGATCTCATTTTTAGAGTACATGTAGCTAAATAGCTTTACGTATCTAGGCTAATTTTAATGAATTACCAAATTTTTAGACCCTGAAGATTGACAATGTGTCCAAAAGCTTGGCTTCTACATTAAAAATGTTTTGGTTGAAGAAACATCTTGCATAATAACTTTAGAATACCCCGCCACATTATGCATACATTTAAGACTTAAGAACGGAAGTCAGGAAAAATTTAGAATATCGCGGCAAAAGACGAAAAATCGATTTCGCTCATATTACAAAGTTAGATAGGCTAGGGTGTTACTAGAATCGCTGTGTAGTTAGTTTAATGAAATAGCGTTGTGTTTTCGAGAAAAACGCAAAACTCTGATTCCCGTCGAAAATCGCCTGTGAAGACAACAAATTGCGACTCGAGTTTAATCGTCTCGCATCACAACATGAGCCACGCAATCGCTCTAAAAATACCACCACGTGTTATACGATCTCTAATCTTACTGACTGTGTGATTATCTGGATAATTGCTCAATATTTTGCGTGACACGAAAAATATTTTGTAGACCTACATTTACGTTGACCGAAAGTATGCTCCAATAAAACCATGTGGTAGTGCTCGAAATTGTTTGAGCAACAAATGAATGAAAACTGGAATGTTATCCTCCCAAATGCTGGAGAGATCTACCTGGACAAATGAATTAGCGTAACGGGAAAGTGTTTTGAAATCAGTTGAAAATTAGCATTTTCTGACCTTTGAGGTCATCACTCACGCTTCGCTCTTGTGATTCTTCCGTACTTTGACCACTTTGACAGTTTCAAATAGTTTGCATTAGGGTCGGGTCGCACTTGAGCAAAGTTTGAGGGTTTGCCGTGGAAAACTTACCGAATCCTTTTTTCTAAAAAACGGAAATCAAAATTATCTTGATGTGTGTTGGGGTCGCACTGGCGATTGCAAAACTGACAATTGTGACAGTTATTAAAGCCAGATGCTATTGCAAGCCATTAATACTTTGGCGCCAATTTTTGTAAACAAACAGCAACAATGCGCCCAGTCGAAGCACTCACGATAACTTTAAGCCTTTTCTACATCCTTTATTTGCAACTTCAACTTCAGCAAGCAATTTCTTTTCGTAATTTTGCACCAGAGATGGTCAAATGATGCATTTGCTTTGGTATTTTCTATGTATATGCGGAGGAGAAGACGTCTTCGTCGAAGATATCGCCGCCATCCATACGCCTGGACAGTTCCTCGTCCAATAAATTCTTGGTTTGAACTGCATTATAATGATCCAAATATCCCTCGAGATTATTTTCGCCAGCAAGTACGACTTAAAAAGGATACTTTTAACATTCTGTTAAATATGCTTGGTCCTCGATTGGTGAGACAAAATACACGATTCAGGGACGCAATTACTCCTGAAATGGTTCTTGCTTTGGGTCTATATCGTCTTGGTCATGGCAATTCGTATGTTAGCATCGGTCCAGTTTTTAACGTAGGAAAAGCGACAGTTATTGAGGCAGTACAAGACGTGGTAGAAGGGCTATATGAGCTTCGAAATGAAGTGATCAAGTTTCCAGAAACTGCCGCGGAAACAACAGCAGCTATAGATACGTTTGAAGATCTCTCTGACCTTCCAAATATTGCGGGTGCTATCGATGGTTCTCACGTACGAATAAAAGCACCCATAGAAAGCAAAGCTGATTACTTCAGCCGATACCAGCAGTACGATTTTATTATTCAAGCTATTGTTGATGGTAGAAAGCTTTTCATGGATTTTTCATGCGGATATCCTGGAGCGATGCACGACAGTAGGGTCTTAAGACGCAGTACAATTTTTGATAAAGCTGAAGCCAGGCAAATCCTAACTGAACCAACTATTAATATCAATGGCCACACGATCGGCCCTTACCTTGTTGGCGATAGTGCCTACCCAAACAGTTCCTGGCTGATTAAACCGTATCCTGAAGGTACGAGAGATCGAGACGAAATCAATTTTAACAAAGAGCTTTCTTCGGCTAGAGTTAAAGTTGAATGTGCATTTGGACTACTAAAGAGTCGATGGCGTGTTCTTCAAAAACGCTTTGACAGTGGCATCGAATTTGCAATTAAATGTACTATTGCATGCGCAGTCCTTCATAATCTTTGCATTCGATTTGGCGATGACTGGGACGATGACTATGACAACGATCATGATCCTCTCCCTCCTAACCAAGCTGTAAACGTCCTTAGGGATGGGGATGATATTAGAGAAAACCTCAAGAATTTCATTGCTTAACTAGTTTATTCAAATGAACATTTAAAAATATTGTTTTGTTCTTGACAGAATGTACTAAATCAATGTATTAAATCAACTTGTTCAATGAAGTACAATATTTCTTTGGATATCAGCATGATCCTAACTTTGATCACCGATGTAAAACATTAACAGCATATAATAAAAACATTATAAAAATACGTACAGTCTGAGCTCTGGTACAATGTGAGTTCCATATTATATAGCTACTGCTTTTCTAAGAATTTTGTGAGGGCGCCAACCAAAGTGTTCATAGTATTCAACTGGTCCGTTTGAATACGATTAAAGTTTTGCACAAACGAGTTCATGTCACTTCGCTGTGCTTCAAGTCCTGACACAGCGGACTTCATCAGCTTTCTTTCTTCTTCTTCGGCCTCTTCTTCTATTGCCCTCTTTCGATTTTTTTTTCTCTCAGTGCGCTTTACTTTTCGGTCTTGAATATCCTCTTCGTCGCTGTAGGATGTTGAGCTTGATTCGGCAGTACATGTATTTGATGCACTTGAGCCGGCTTCTTCCACGTGTTTAAGCGCGACGATTTCACGGCAACCCAAAACCTCGTCAATTTCATCATAGAAAATGGACTTCTTTCTATTTCCTCCGGTCTGCTTCGAATTCCAATCTTTCGCCTTTTTATATCTGTCCAGCAGGTATTTCATTTTCTTTTGAAATTTGTCTGTAGATCGCTTCGACCTCTTGGCTTTGCAGTTCTTGTTGATTTTATCAGCAATCTCGTCCCATACTTTTCGCGAGTCTTTGCTTTCGATGCGGTCGAAGTCCTCAGCCCACAAATTGACTAGCAATTTCTGCTCCTCTTGCGTCCACTTTTCATACACGCGCTTCCCATGGCCAGAAGAGTCGCTTTCAGCCTCGGGGGAATCTTGAGTTGCAGTACTGGTAGAAGCTTGTGCTGCTGTTGGATGCACATTCAGGCCAGGAACATTACTAGCCCCTACTTGCACTGGATATTGTACTTGTTGAAAATTAGACGCTTGTGGAGCCTGCTGTTGTATTTCATAGTGTGTTGGATACGCATATTGATCGTTGTAAAAAGAATTGAACTGCGAGTAAAATCCCCGACCGTCCATGTTGAGACTCGACGAACAAGACACAGAATTCCCGCGAATTATTCTCTTATCAGATATCGGGGTTCTGGTTTATGAAAAGGGTGACAAGTGGTGACAGTTGTCGAAGCATTTCTATTGTTGGTCTGGAAAAAAAGCTAAAAAATCCTGCTCTACCAATGTTCGACGGCTCCTTTGATATTTTGGTCAGTCGGCAAAGTTTTGGTGGACGGACAAATTTAGGGTCGCACTAGGAATCGTCTCGTGATGATAGATTTAATTGGATAAGCAAACAAAATTACACCAAAATTGTCCTAGTGCGACCCATACCTTAGCTATGAAATTGTATTTTAAAAGTCTTCACGAAGGTTGAAGGAAATTCTTACCTCATCTGAAGCGAAAACCTGATCGAGAGTCGGAAATGCAATATATGGCCATCAATACAATCACAAGTATATAACTGTCAACACAGGAATTCCTCCATAACTCATGAGATTTTCCACTCATTGAAGACATCAAGGGCATAATAAGTCTCCTTGGTTAATATCAATACCGGTTGTAGAATTTTAAGACTGATTTGAGCTCAGAAGACGCCAGATTAAAGAGTGTTGAAATATGTCTTGGCTGAAATCGAAAGCACTTATGCTAATTATTGCCTGTCAATCATGTCGTTGTATGACGTTTCTATTTTTGAACCATCAAGCAATTCTCAGTTTTTGATATATTTTTTGATATATAATATATATGTTACCCTGGTTTCGGAGGCGCTTTCTATATATTATCGGCTCGCCGCATAATAATATATATAAAGCACCTCTGGTCTCTGGAACCATTGTACTGTTAACCGGTATACCGACAATTTGTAAAGAAACCCGGTGGGGGACTCGGTGGGAGGGGGGACTCGAGGGGAGGGGACTCCCATGTGAAAGGGGCAGGGATGATCGTCGTCTCTTTTTGGGCCGGTGTAAATTACGGTTTTGGTAGCACTTAGGGTTGTTTACGACGGAACAACAATATTTCAAGCCATCAATGTATCGTTTAGGGTTGCACGCAAAAAAATATAAAAAGACCGTCATACTGTACTGGCGGCTAAAGCTCTTCATGTCTGCCTGCTTTATAATGATATCGCTTAGGGGTCAAATACAGCTTAAGCCACGCCCAGAGTGATCTGCTTGAGGTGTTTAATTCAAATTTTCCGACGATCGTCCCAGCTCCTTTCACATGGAAGTCCCCCCCCCGGGTCTCCCCCCCGGGAAAGAAACATGGATGTGTGTTGTAGTTTTAAATCTATTAAATCTATCCCTGGTGGAGTTTGTGGTTTTGATAGTAAAGACTGAAAGCAAGTCGCAAATAATTTCATGCAGTAAAAATATTGTAAACCAACTGCAATCATTTCTTTCACGGGTGCTGAAGATGAGGTTGATTTCATATTTTGCCGTACGGAAATATTCGCGAAACGTGATGATTTGGGTGTGATATGACATAACGACGATATGTCATCACAAGTGACACGTCCTCACTCTATGCACAAAAGTTGTCAAGATCCAAGTGCCACGCCCTATCTCTAACAAGAACAGTAACAAGATAAAAGTACAACGCCCTATCTCTAACAAGAACAGGGGTGCTTACCATTTACTCGGAAAAACCGGAAATTCCGGTTGGAAAAACAAATGGTATGTGTCATTCCAATCGGAAAGTTTCGGAAAACTCGGTCTAGCGTTTGAGGTAATCCTGAAGGTACGAGAGATCGAGACGAAATCAATTTTAACAAAGAGCTTTCTTCGGCTAGAGTTAAAGTTGAATGTGCATTTGGACTACTAAAGAGTCGATGGCGTGTTCTTCAAAAACGCTTTGACAGTGGCATCGAATTTGCAATTAAATGTACTATTGCATGCGCAGTCCTTCATAATCTTTGCATTCGATTTGGCGATGACTGGGACGATGACTATGACAACGATCATGATCCTCTCCCTCCTAACCAAGCTGTAAACGTCCTTAGGGATGGGGATGATATTAGAGAAAACCTCAAGAATTTCATTGCTTAACTAGTTTATTCAAATGAACATTTAAAAATATTGTTTTGTTCTTGACAGAATGTACTAAATCAATGTATTAAATCAACTTGTTCAATGAAGTACAATATTTCTTTGGATATCAGCATGATCCTAACTTTGATCACCGATGTAAAACATTAACAGCATATAATAAAAACATTATAAAAATACGTACAGTCTGAGCTCTGGTACAATGTGAGTTCCATATTATATAGCTACTGCTTTTCTAAGAATTTTGTGAGGGCGCCAACCAAAGTGTTCATAGTATTCAACTGGTCCGTTTGAATACGATTAAAGTTTTGCACAAACGAGTTCATGTCACTTCGCTGTGCTTCAAGTCCTGACACAGCGGACTTCATCAGCTTTCTTTCTTCTTCTTCGGCCTCTTCTTCTATTGCCCTCTTTCGATTTTTTTTTCTCTCAGTGCGCTTTACTTTTCGGTCTTGAATATCCTCTTCGTCGCTGTAGGATGTTGAGCTTGATTCGGCAGTACATGTATTTGATGCACTTGAGCCGGCTTCTTCCACGTGTTTAAGCGCGACGATTTCACGGCAACCCAAAACCTCGTCAATTTCATCATAGAAAATGGACTTCTTTCTATTTCCTCCGGTCTGCTTCGAATTCCAATCTTTCGCCTTTTTATATCTGTCCAGCAGGTATTTCATTTTCTTTTGAAATTTGTCTGTAGATCGCTTCGACCTCTTGGCTTTGCAGTTTCTTGTTGATTTTATCAGCAATCTCGTCCCATACTTTTCGCGAGTCTTTGCTTTCGATGCGGTCGAAGTCCTCAGCCCACAAATTGACTAGCAATTTCTGCTCCTCTTGCGTCCACTTTTCATACACGCGCTTCCCATGGCCAGAAGAGTCGCTTTCAGCCTCGGGGGAATCTTGAGTTGCAGTACTGGTAGAAGCTTGTGCTGCTGTTGGATGCACATTCAGGCCAGGAACATTACTAGCCCCTACTTGCACTGGATATTGTACTTGTTGAAAATTAGACGCTTGTGGAGCCTGCTGTTGTATTTCATAGTGTGTTGGATACGCATATTGATCGTTGTAAAAAGAATTGAACTGCGAGTAAAATCCCCGACCGTCCATGTTGAGACTCGACGAACAAGACACAGAATTCCCGCGAATTATTCTCTTATCAGATATCGGGGTTCTGGTTTATGAAAAGGGTGACAAGTGGTGACAGTTGTCGAAGCATTTCTATTGTTGGTCTGGAAAAAAAGCTAAAAAATCCTGCTCTACCAATGTTCGACGGCTCCTTTGATATTTTGGTCAGTCGGCAAAGTTTTGGTGGACGGACAAATTTAGGGTCGCACTAGGAATCGTCTCGTGATGATAGATTTAATTGGATAAGCAAACAAAATTACACCAAAATTGTCCTAGTGCGACCCATACCTTAGCTATGAAATTGTATTTTAAAAGTCTTCACGAAGGTTGAAGGAAATTCTTACCTCATCTGAAGCGAAAACCTGATCGAGAGTCGGAAATGCAATATATGGCCATCAATACAATCACAAGTATATAACTGTCAACACAGGAATTCCTCCATAACTCATGAGATTTTCCACTCATTGAAGACATCAAGGGCATAATAAGTCTCCTTGGTTAATATCAATACCGGTTGTAGAATTTTAAGACTGATTTGAGCTCAGAAGACGCCAGATTAAAGAGTGTTGAAATATGTCTTGGCTGAAATCGAAAGCACTTATGCTAATTATTGCCTGTCAATCATGTCGTTGTATGACGTTTCTATTTTTGAACCATCAAGCAATTCTCAGTTTTTGATATATTTTTTGATATATAATATATATGTTTACCCTGGTTTCGGAGGCGCTTTCTATATATTATCGGCTCGCCGCATAATAATATATATAAAGCACCTCTGGTCTCTGGAACCATTGTACTGTTAACCGGTATACCGACAATTTGTAAAGAAACCCGGTGGGGGACTCGGTGGGAGGGGGGACTCGAGGGGAGGGGACTCCCATGTGAAAGGGGCAGGGATGATCGTCGTCTCTTTTTGGGCCGGTGTAAATTACGGTTTTGGTAGCACTTAGGGTTGTTTACGACGGAACAACAATATTTCAAGCCATCAATGTATCGTTTAGGGTTGCACGCAAAAAAATATAAAAAGACCGTCATACTGTACTGGCGGCTAAAGCTCTTCATGTCTGCCTGCTTTATAATGATATCGCTTAGGGGTCAAATACAGCTTAAGCCACGCCCAGAGTGATCTGCTTGAGGTGTTTAATTCAAATTTTCCGACGATCGTCCCAGCTCCTTTCACATGGAAGTCCCCCCCCCGGGTCTCCCCCCCGGGAAAGAAACATGGATGTGTGTTGTAGTTTTAAATCTATTAAATCTATCCCTGGTGGAGTTTGTGGTTTTGATAGTAAAGACTGAAAGCAAGTCGCAAATAATTTCATGCAGTAAAAATATTGTAAACCAACTGCAATCATTTCTTTCACGGGTGCTGAAGATGAGGTTGATTTCATATTTTGCCGTACGGAAATATTCGCGAAACGTGATGATTTGGGTGTGATATGACATAACGACGATATGTCATCACAAGTGACACGTCCTCACTCTATGCACAAAAGTTGTCAAGATCCAAGTGCCACGCCCTATCTCTAACAAGAACAGTAACAAGATAAAAGTACAACGCCCTATCTCTAACAAGAACAGGGGTGCTTACCATTTACTCGGAAAAACCGGAAATTCCGGTTGGAAAAACAAATGGTATGTGTCATTCCAATCGGAAAGTTTCGGAAAACTCGGTCTAGCGTTTGAGGTAATCCACTTTTCCCGCTCTTTTCGTTTTTTTTCCGTAGACGCGTGTACCATTAGACCGAGTTTTCCGTAACTTTCCGATCGGAATGACACATACCAAGAGAAAACCTTTTTTTTTCAAACCGGAATTTCCTTTTTTTCCGAGTAAATGGTAAGCATCCCAGATTTCAAGATATAAGCAACACGTCCCCTATCTATGAAAAAAGTGGTCACGATACAAGTGCCGCGCCCTATCTCTAGCCAGAACATTTATCAAGATAGAGTAACACGACCTCTCTCTATGAGCAAAAGTGGTCACGATTCAAGTGCCACGCCCTATCTCTTACAAGAACAGTTATGAAGATATAAGCAACACGCCATCTCTCTATGAACAAAAGTGGTCACGATCCCAGTGCCACGTTCCATCTCTAACAAGAACAGTTTACAAGATAAAAGTACCACGCCCTATCTCTAACAAGAACAGATTTCATGATATAAGCAACACTTCCCCTATCTATGAAAAAAGTGGTCACGATACAAGTGCCGTGCCCTATCTCTAGCAAGAACATTTATCAAGATAGAGTAACACAACCTCTTTCTTGTTAGAGATAGGACGTGGCACTTGAATCGTGACCACTTTTGCTCATAGGCTATGAGCAAAAGTGGTCACGATTCAAGTGCCACGCCCTATCTCTAACAAGAACAGTTATGAAGATATAAGCAACACGCCATCTCTCTATGAACAAAAGTGGTCACGATCCCAGTGCCACGTTCCATCTCTAACAAGAACAGTTTACAAGCACGCCGGGTCAGCTGGCTCAGGTTTCCGGACATATCACATTCTCGTACCCAGAGCCCGCTCGTCATTTGGTTTGTCGCTGGCTCTGGGAAACCCTGTTGCTCGGTCGTCAAATTTTGACGACCAAGTCGTCAGAGCGCATGCTCATACTAAAGACCGCTGAGAGCGGGTACTGTGGAAGAGTCTACTGGCTACGTAGTATTTACGTTGGTTTGAATATTCAAACTAACAAGTACACAAGTTTGTACATTTATCTTCGTGTAGCCGTTTAAAATCCCTTCGACGTTCATCACCGGTTCTTCTCTGGCTCTGTTGCGGTAAAGGCTGGACGATAAATACATGTTCTAATATAATCTTGCATGTGAACCTTCCTGTCTTCCGCTTTGTTATTGTTTCTCTTGAATTATAAAAATATTCCTTTGAATACTCAAAGCGAGTACGATCGATTGTGTCTGTAGCCGTTACTTTACTTTTATAATTTATGTATTGTTAGATCTCCCTTTACGAATTCAGATCAATTTATGTCTACACAGTCACTCATTTCCATAGCTTTATAATTCAATAACGGAATATGAAAATACAACCGTCGCTGTCATTCCTTTCGTTCGCCTTGCAAGTTTGAATCTTTGTTGATCTCATGAACCAATCAAATACGATCAGTCATTGTTGATTTCATCAGCCAATGAAATTCGCTAAAATTTCAGGGATTCCCAGAGCCAGCGACAAACCAAATGACGAGCGGGCTCTGGGTACGAGAATGGACATATCAGTGAGGCCAAAAATGGAGTATTGACCGAGCGTTTTTCTATAGTGGACTGGAATCTAGTCTAGTACAGTATATAAAAGGTTCGATAAGTGTCTTGGGATAGCGCAGGAAGCTTTGCTTCAACGACACAGCGACAGAGGAGAAAACAAGCTTTATTTTGATACCCGTTTCAGTGCACTTCTAAATTAAGTACTTTTTTTCGACGTATTTCATAATGGCATAACTGTTAGGTGATATTTCGAACCCCAAAACGTACTACTTTTAGCTTGTATAGGATTTTTCTGTGGGATAAACAAGGACCTCGAATCACGATGATCGACATCCTCTATCTTATGTTCAGAGACATATGGTTTTTGTTTTTCGGTAATTGCTTTTGTCAATGCAGAAATCTACAAAAACTAATGTTGCTATTGTACACCGCGTGTGTTATATTGACCTCGTTACACGATGTACAAGTACAAGTACAAGCGTTTCGCTGTAGGCGAATTTATAAAAGCAGCAAAGGAAAAGGTTTCGGTTTTGTCAGAAATAAACTCAACAGCAAACCACTCGCCGTTTAGAATGAAAGGTATGGTATAAATAATACAACTTTTATTAATTAGCCGCAATGTTTACAAGTCTATAACTAGAGGCGTACAGCTGTGACTTTATTATTTAGCTATTTATTTGAAATTATGACAGTAATATCACATATGTTTTAGCTATTTCCTTTTATTATGACTTTTAAGCATATATTTCTTTTGAAACTTCTGTCAATTTGTAAATAAATATATAATAGCTACATTTTTATATCAATTAAGTGCAATATGATCATATAGGAAATTCTCCCTTAGTGGTGTGGTTGCCTGAATGCAACTTAGTAAGGAGAAATTTTAAACCGATCAATTCCTGAGTCAAGAGGTTGATAGCCAGAAACAAAGAAATATACTATATGGCACTAGAGTTGTATCGAGCACAAGGATGGCTATCTGCGAAGTGTCTGGTCAGGTTGAGGGACTGATGCTAGATTTCTTGGGTTTGATGTACAAGAAACAGACCCTTTTAAACTCCTTAGCAGAGGAATACTACAGGGCAAATCCTTTCATCTTCATTAATCCTACAATTTGAACCACAGGTCATGTTCTTCCAGTACATGCCAATAATGTTTATGTTAAATATAAACAGTAACAATATAAAGCATGCAGACCAAATATGTATACAGTAAAAACCCGCGTATAAGAACCTTAATTTTTCAATTTAGCCTAAACAGGTTCTTATATAAATGGTACTTAAAGCAAATTTAGGCTACCAAGGTTCTTAAAATAGGTTCTTATACTGTACTGTATTTTCATATGAATTTCACTTAAATATATTATAAATATCATCTCGTAATACATATCAAATGTACAGTAATCATTTATACTATAATGCCGA
Source organism: Actinostola sp. cb2023 (assembly GCA_033675265.1). NCBI lineage: Eukaryota > Metazoa > Cnidaria > Anthozoa > Actiniaria > Actinostolidae > Actinostola > Actinostola sp. cb2023. The sequence continues at coordinate 131,093 of JAUJYZ010000507.1, read as the reverse complement.
AAGGCTGTATGTCCTTAACAAAACATATGTTCAAACAAACTCATAGTCAGTTCTCTGAAATGCCCTTTCAAAGTTGATACCAAGAAAACTAGTTCCAAGCTGCCATTCTAAATGAGGAATGAAAAATAAAATTAAAAACTGTATGGCTCTAGCCCTTGAGGTCTGATCATATTATCATCAGAGCCATCAGCTGTCATTAGACAACCAGTCTTCATGAAAAGTTTCTTAGCGAACATCTTGTCTAAGGAGAGCTTCCTCCATGCTTCTCCGGCCCACTGTGTCATGAGGATTCTCCTTTTCTTCGCACTTAATCTATCATGCCACATGTCCAAATTATCCTCCTCCTCTAGCCATTTATCCATTGCTTCACCAAACTTTGCCTTCATCTGTTTTCCAAACCCAGCATCTATAGGCTGTACTTTGTCTGTATGATTTTCTGGGAGCAGATAAATGATGGCATTGATATTCTTCCTACACATTTCATGAAAGCCCTTCTCTTGTTGAAATCCAACATTATCAGCAAATATGACTTTCTCTTGGGGAGAAGTTCCAATCCCTGGTATCAATGTCCTTCTTACCCATTCCTGGTTTAACTGGGTGTCCATCCAGGCAGAACTTTGAAAATACACATCAACATCTTGATCATATTGGGCTTTCTCAGCACTAAACACGTTCCCTTTACCTCGGAACACAATTGCAGGTTTTACATGTTGATCTCCCTCTGCCCGTATGCACAGCTGCAGTGTAGCCTGCCTTTTGTCAAGACCAGAAGAGGGTTGAGAAACCCAAAACTTGCTTGTTACCTGTTACATCATATGTTTTGTCCTGTTCTACAACAAAGGGCAGGGGAACTTGGTCTATATTGTACCGATTCTGTGGTGTCCACCGCCCATACTTCACATCCTGAGTTGAATTAACTCGTCTTCTCCTTGACTTAACAGCCTCCCTTAGGTCACGGTGAAATTTCTGGATTCTTTCTCTTCCCTCATCAGCTGCATCTTTTTTCTTGTTTGTTCTTCTCCTGAATGAAATACCATGTCGTTTCTTAAATCTCTGAAACCAGTTACCACTTCCTTTAAACTTACATGCTTCTTCTTTTCCATAGCATTCTTCGATTTTGGATTTCATTTTTTTCTTTAGCCATAGCTTTGATACTTTGCATCCTTTCGCTCTCCTTAATTTAAATTCAACAATAACTCGTGCTGATGCTAAGGGATATTTCTCACTGTTCTTTGCTTTGTCACCTACAAGCTTTCTCCTTTGTCTTGTCGACTTCACACCTCCAGCATTTTTCTTTTGCTTGTTGCGTTCAGATTCGGCTTTTATCTTATCCCTTATATTGTTCCATTTTACGACAAGCGACTTGCTAACTCCTTGTTCTTGTGCAACCTTTTCCCACTTCTTTTTAACCTTTAGTTCACTGAAAAAGTCTAGCCGTTCAAGAGTCTTTGCCTTAAATTCAACAGTGTATGACCTTCGCTGGCTGCTTCCTCTCCTGTTTTCAGGTTTTGCCACCTCGTGCTCTCTCGTATCCACCACACTCGGGTCATCTAGCACCAGTGTGCACTCATTATTAGATACCTTTCCGCTTTCAGTGTAGCTGGAAGTAATCACTGGTTTGGATTTGATGTTTAATAGATCGCTGCCATGTTTCCATCGTACATGTGAATCAAGGTACTTCTTCGCCGCAAAGGATTCTTTGCAAATCTCACATTCGATTGGCTTGTTCGGTAATTTTACAGACTTTGGTAACACACTTGTGATGTCGAACTTCTCTCCTTTTCTTGTCTCTACAGATTTCTTGATTCCACAGTCAAAAAGCGTACGATTCATGTCTACTTTCTACTCTGCACATGGCTCAAAACCGGCGAAGATTGTTTGTTTTAGAAATTCAGCCTTCGTTTTGAGCCCGCGATCCAAATTCTTTATATTGAGCCCACGGTTTGTCTTGTAATAAAGTTTTACAAGAAAGACTTATTGGTCAGCGGTCAATACCCACTGCCACTGAATGCCCGCCATCTTTGATAGCGTCTTGAAGGGAAATCAGAAGGGAAATATTCGTCTTTCAAACTTACTTTAATTGACGAGAAGAAACATGAATATGTTTGAAATGTATATTGAAGCAACTGTGCGAGGCTACCATGCATATCTTGATAATGCATCTGTTCGGATTGGTGAAATATTGACATGCGAGATGGAGCACGACAATCCTCACGACAAATATGCTGTGGCAGTCAAAAACCAAGATGGAAACCTGGTTGGTCATGTACCAAAGGAATTTTCGAGGCTCTTTTATAAGTTCCTAAATGATTCTGGAGAACTTGAAGCGGAATGCATTGGAAATAGGCTCAATGCTGGGAAAGGAAAAGGGGTTGAAATCCCTGTGGACTACAGACTTGTGGCTAATCATTCATATCTGGAAAAGCTCAAGAGAAAATTATCTACGAAGGACTTTTCTGATAATATCAACATCAGTAAAATTCAGCAGATCACAGAAACCAGATAAAGGAACTCAACGAGATAAAAACCCTCATTGTTCATGTATATCTATCAGCACATAATCAAAAACAATTGATATGCTACATCTCAAGGAAGGATCTATCACTTTAAATGATCTCACATTGACTTGAGAAGCTGAGGAATGGCCATTAGGAGCTTAATTTGTTTTGATATTTTGCTATTATTTATTTTATTGGGATATATTTTTTGTGATTCTCACAGAGCCTGAGATGGTCAGAAAGCTTTTTTATATTAGTTGAGTGGTAGTAGAGGAACTATTTGAATGGTAAACTTAATAGACTTACACACAGATTATCCCAATTCATCAGTTTCTACCTATGCACTTTTACCACAACTCCACTGATAAGAACCTAACTTAAAATTTTAGCCTTAATAGGTTCTTATGTGGAGGGTGCTTAAAATGAACATTTTAGCCTAATAGGTTCTTAAAACCCAGGTTCTTATACGCGGGTTTTTACTGTATTATACATGTTATATATGTGTAAACACCACTTACCCGAATAGGTGGAATGAAATATTTAGACATGAATTTGTTATGCTAGTTTGGCTTCCAGAGTAATGACATAAAACATGTTCCTACACCAAGTAAACATTGTGTACATACCCCCAGAGTTTTAACTGGCACTGACAATTGCTATTGTGGGTTGGAAAAAATATGACAACAGAGAAGGGTTGTTACTTCTGATAATGTATTTCATTCATGAGTGTCAACTGGCTTGGCAAAATAATGTCTTTAGGCATTAAAATACATTAAATAAAACTAACTGAAACAGGAAACATGACGAGCTGCACGCCTTAGATACTGGTATACATGTAGGTAGAGAATACATCGAATAAGGAATATATGGGTTTGATTTGTCGTCATATTAATTTTCACAGTATGGTACTTTTATATAGATCTGTTATATCGAGGTTAAGCTGATGCGCCTTCTTTTCAAGGTGCTTATCTAGCAGTCCGTGCGAGCATTCATTGCTTGCTGACGGCGACCTTGAGATTTAACAGATCATCAATGGATATATACTCTAAAAGTCTTATCAGATGGAAATGTATCATGCATAGGCACCATGTGGTGTCCTTAAAACTGGGCTTGCAGCTCGTCATGATGTAATTTCACAAATCAAAATAGTTTGGTCACGAGAGGGAAAAAAACAGCTAATAAAACTAAGATGAATATCTATTAAGCCAAAAACAAAGAGAGTACAATAATATTAGTTCAGAAGCAATATATTTTATTAGTGGAACAGAATCAACAGTAACAGTAATTAACAGTAATTATTATCAATGTTCTATATATAGAGTACGTGATTCCAATAAACCTGGGCAATACAAACTGCACCAATATACACTATTAGACACTCACTCTTTTGTTTTCTTTTGTTTCTTGCATGTAATAAACACTGACATCTAATTAGTAGTGCCCAGCTTTATTAGAAACACTCTAATTAAGAATGCCCAGTGAATATGAAATATATATTACTATAGTATAGAGTGCAGCCTGGCCCTATATCCTTGAATAAAAAGGATAATAACTAATTGTGTAAACAACCAATATATCATTGTGTATAACCATATCATACTTGCTATTCTTGGATATGTATTCTTGATTTCACAGTTTAGTCTATCAAGTTAAACTACTTATTTAGTTGATAACTAAATAATATTATTCACTAAATAGTCAGTATTGTTGTTTTGTGGATATAGTCTATGGCATGTATATGTTCTGAGTCTAGCTTAAAATGTTCAGATCAGCAATAATATTTAATGCTAATGTAAAATTAGTGCAATCATGATCAACAAGTTTGACTTAATACTTATACATATACACAACTAAATCGGATTGTATGTAATAATAAATTATAAGTAATATAAATAACAGACAACTCGTGAAATCCATAACCAAACTAATTCCAGTAACCGTAATGTAATTTGAGGTGAACATCCATCCTCTTATCATCTGTGGACAAACTAAAAGGATCAAAAATATCCTTCGTGTAGTCCATGTTGGAATTCAATGAGGCATTGGTGATGGTGTCATTCGGCCTCCTCAATGTTTTGAGCCAATTCATTACTTCAGGTTCAAGCAATTAACTACCTGATATACGACTCGTTCCCTTGCTGTGAAATGGTTTAATAAGTTGGTAGTTGGTGTCTTCTATACACGTCAACCAACATGGCATTTAAGCATCCTCACGAAATGCAGAAAAGACGTCTAGTAACCTCGTGAGCACTCGACATTCCTTGATAGAGCGTTCCCCAACTTCAGAAAGAGTAGGTACTGTTTTATTGGCTTCATTATCGTCACTTTCATCAAAAATTCAAGCTCAATAACTTCCCCTATGGACTATCTTAGCGGCCATTTTATATTGTGTTTTGGTGGGAAACCGCTGTGCGGCTACCAAGTATCGCGGTCGTTAAATGTCGGATTTTCGGTGACAGCTGACCCGGCGTGAAGATACAAGTGCTGCGCTCTATCTAAGAACAGCTTTCAAAATATAGTAACACGTATTCTCTATTTCAAGAAATAAAAGTTATGAAGCCAGTACAAGGCCGTGTCTTTTTTGTCAGTATACTGACAGCAGCATAAATACCACGTCGTTTCTTCTATATGAACTCTATGCACCGGCAACATTTAAGTGTAAACTACCTTCCCCTTATGGAGCCAAATTGGTGATACTGCTTGATACTGGCAATTTGTAATGAATATTTCTATACAATAATTAGCCAGCACACGGCCTTTTTATTTATTTTTATCGTGCAATCCTAAATGATACATTGATGGCTAAAAATATTGTCGTTCCATCGTGACCAAGTGATACCAACATCCATAATTTGTACCCATAAAAGAGACGATGATCATCTCCACCCCTTTCACATGGCAAGTCTCCGAGTCAATCCCCCCTCCCTCGAGTCGTCCATCATTATTACAAACTGTAGTATACATTAATAATAATAATTTAATAATAATGTATTTATATAGCGCTATTTCCTAAAAGTCCAACAGCGCTTGGATCCAGAGGCGCTAAGCCGATAATATATGTAAAGCACCTCTGGAACCAAGGTAACACTAAGGAGTATATCAAAAACTGCATGAGATTTGCTTGATGAATTTAAAAATAGAAACGTCGTACAAAGACATGATTGACAGGCAATAATTAGCATAAGTGCCTTCGATTTCAGCCGAGACATATTTCAACACTCTTTAATTGATATGGCGTCTTCTGAGCTCAAATCAGTCTTAAAATTCTACAACCGGTATTGATATTAACCAAGGAGATTTATTATGCCCTTGATGTCTTCAATGAGTGGAAAATCTCATGAGTTATGGAGGAATTCCTGTGTTGACAGTTATATACTTGTGATTGTATACTATATTGCATTTCCGACTCTCGATCAGGTTTTCGCTTCAAATAAGGTAAGAATTTACTTCAACCTCAGTGAAGACATTTAAAATACAATTTCATAGCTAATACAAACTATTTGAAACGGTCAAAGTGGTCAAAGTACGGAAGTATCACAAGAGCGAAGCGTGAGTGATGACCTCAAAGGTCAGAAAATGCTAATTTTCAACTGATTTCAAAACACTCTCCCGTTACGCTAATTCATTTGCCCAGGTAGATCTCTCCAGCATTTGAGAGGATAACATTCCAGTTTTCATTCATTTGTTGCTCAAACAATTTCGAGCACTACCACATGGTGAAAATATTTTTTTTATTGGAGCATACTTTCGGTCAACGTAAATGTAGGTCTACAAAATAATTTTCCTGTCACGCAAAATATTGACGAATTATCCAGATAATCACGCAGTCAGTAAGATTAGAGATCGTATAACACGTGGTGGTATTTTTAGAGCGATTGCGTGGCTCATGTTGTGATGCGAGACGATTAAACTCAAGTCACAATTTGTTGTCTTCACAGGCGATTTTCGACGGGAATCAGAGTTTTGCGTTTTTCTCGAAAACACAACGCTATTTCATTAAACTAACTACACAGCGATTCTAGTAACACCCTAGCCTATCTAACTTTGTAATATGAGCGAAATCGATTTTTCAGTCTTTGCCACAAAATTTGGATTTTCCTCGGTTTTTGGTGAAATTCACTCTTAATATTGTTATAATTGTGTTAGTCCATGACAATTTCAAAGTCATAACGCTTAAGCTACTAACCTTGTCTCTTACTCTTGTTCTTAGCCAAACATTTTCCACCCTGAACTCCAAGTCTTTCATCGTCATGGTGGGCATCCACATCATCCTGACTTTCATCATCGTCATCAGGTACTGTGTTAATCAAAGATTCAACATTATTTGTTATTCATACTGCTTAGATTAATTAGCATTTATTTGCACACTAATTACTTACAAATATGTTTATAAAATAACATATACATGTATATATAATGCATGCTCTGATGAAGCTCCCAAGAACTGTATTTGTATGAGAGGTACAGTATATATAAACATGTCGTACTTTTTGTTAACTATTGACTCACCAAAATGTTCGGACATTGTCTGTGAATTGCTTAGTACAAACGCACTAACTTTTGTACAGTTTATCAACTTGATTTAGTTGTTTGATTCTCTAAATATTAACAAAATCTCATTTAAAATAGTTTTGCTAATATTTAGAGAATCAAATCATATAGGGCATCTATAAGATTTGAGTGTTTTGGTGAAATCCCAGGCCTTAATGTACGTTAATGATTGACATTTTTCCTCACGAATTATTAATGACTACTTGAACCTTTTATGCATGCATTTACTAACCTTGTGTGGCGGCTTCAATCTCATCATCAACATCATCATGATCTTCCTCATGGAGGAATGGTTCTGGGATTTCTGTGAAAGGATGTTGATATGAGTGTATGATGATATGAGTTTGAAGCAATGCAAACTTGTACATTTGATTGAGCTGCTATGTCAACTAATCTATGTGTGTACTTGCTTACCACTGAGTTCAATGTCTTTTAATGACTTTCCACTGAGGTCTTTAATGTCTCCACCATCCATCGCAAGCAAAAGCTTGCTAACTTTAGCCAATTCTATCGTTGATTCCTGCAGCCTATAGAAGTCCCGGTGGACTTCCAATATCATGCCCCAGATGACGGGCAAGCCAATCCACGTCATTCTCAGTTAGGTTTGCCACTTGCGACACTGTAGCAACATACTTTCGTAGTTTGGTGCTTGTTATCAGCTCCGGTTTTTTCAAGTTAATGGCAGTTGTGATCTTTTTCAAACAGTCCCATCCTCTAACATAAGAATGGGACTGCTTGTTGACCCTGGCAAACACGTAAACATTTTCATCGGGAAGATGAATCGCCTTCCTTGTTGAATTTAATAAGTTGATACATTTCTTTACCTCAGGGGTTAGAATTATTGGCACCTTTCTACCCCTTTTTCCTGTAACTTCCACCAAATCCAACCTAATAACAGAATAGATGACTGAATGAGGGGAGATTAGAAGTAGCCATTAATAATAATATGAGCAAGATCAGGATGTTTTTATATAAAAACTCATTTGATTTTACCTTTTACATAGTTGCAGTTCAAGTGGACTTAAACTTTGGGTAAGTCCATCCGATTGAATAGAACTCCAGTCTGGCCTTTTCTCGTAGTCTGCGACTAGAAGCCTTGACACTTCCCCTGACCTTCTCTTATTGAACATGATCATATCCTTGCTGCTGTTACTTGGCAAAGGTCTGCCCAAACATCTGGCGTTGTTGACTTTTCCAGCTTCTCTGCCAGGAGAGACATTTGTTTGAGGGTGTACTGTCTTACCTCCTCCAGGTCACTTGCTGGGGGAATCACATCCACTTTATTTTGCTTTGCCTTGTTCATTGTTTGCAACGAAGATGACGAAATTTTATCACTCCATTCATTTTCCATTAATTCTAGGAAGTTTTTACCTTCCTTGAGTAAGGCATCATTTTTGGCACGAAGTGCCTTTCCTCTGAGAAGTTGGGCATATTTTTTTAATGAATGCGCAAGCTTCAATGCCAGTGATGGTATTCCGACATGTTTGTTCCCTTCTTTGTCGAATTCGCACAGTTGCTTGACAGTATCTAACACAGTGTCAAACATCTCTGGTTTGATAAAATCCTCCAGCTCTGCCCCAGGCCTTCCTTTTTCCAGCTCTATCAGTAGCCGGGACAGTTGTCTCATTCTTTGGGATACATAATTGACTTGTGTTTTACCACACTTTTCAATTATTGCTGAGCCAAACAATAATATCAGTGAATCTTTACTTGCTTTGAAGCTGATATCATCAGTTTTCATTGTAGATGATACAGTTTCTTGTAGTAATTGGCTTGTATTTGGGTACAGATATGGAATAAGAAGCATCTTGCTTTCCTGGACTAGGGATTTTTTTTTCCTCCTCGTTCTCACCTTGGTATTTCTTCTTCTGACATGTCTTTGCATGCCTTCACAGATCGTTCTTTTTATAAAAGCCTAAGCACCCAGCGCAGGGAAGATAATCTTTAGGCTCAGATTCTTTTCCTTGTCCTGGCCTTCTACACACTATGAGGTCACCTTTACCACTACTTAGAACTTTGGCATTATGGTGATAATTGCCTTTGAGTCTGAGGTTGTCAAGACATGTCTTCCTCTCCTTTGACTTTGTTGGATATGCTATTGCTTCTGCCACCAATGTTTCACCGTGGTGCACATCTTCGAGGTGTCTACTGATTTTTTGGTACACTTTGTTGCAGAAGTAACAGGCATGACCTTTATTGTACACTCTTGTTCCAAACTCTGACTTGACTGCTTTGCCAATGGTAACTACAGAGATTAATGACAGTTTTCATTCATATGCTCAGTTTTTCATGAAAAATGTAGAAGTTTAATATGTACCTCCTAAAAATTCAACTTCATCATTGTTTGTCACTTGACAAGACTTTTGGCTAACACCTACAAATAACAAAACAGAGTATTAATGAATATATCTGCACAGTGTAAAAGGAAAAACAGAGAAAAACATCTTCTCAATTAGTAGACTTTTTAGTCAGCTGTATGTTTTAATTATTTATACAGATATTACGCGATGGTGTGATTTCGCACATTTGGCCTCAAATCTCACCCGATTGCATATTATTTTTACAGATCGTCGCATAACCCATGAAAAATAGCACAATTTGACAAATCAAAGCAAATCGAACACACAACACACTCTAGCACGTACTCGTTAAAGTATACATTTTCTGAAAGCTGAATAAATGCAGAATTCAATAAAACAATTAGTTTTTAGAACAAAAACAGTATATTTGAAATACGTAAGAAAGGTCAGATTTTCACATCACTATAATCGCCGAGTTCTCATACAGCTACAATTTATCGGAAATCCTTTACTAATACCTTTAAAAGCTTACGAGATATAGCTTATAAAAAAGTTGTCTCCGTTTATTGATAAATTAACCCGTTGCGTTTTTATACGGTCCTAAACTTCGAGCTCTGCAAAAACTGGAAAACACACTCTAGCACGTACTCGTTAAAGTATACATTTTCTGAAAGCTGAATAAATGCAGAATTCAATAAAACAATTAGTTTTTAGAACAAAAACAGTATATTTGAAATACGTAAAAAAGGTCAGATTTTCACATCACTATAATAATATTAAAATTCGGAGACACCTGTTTGAAGAATATTTATCTGAATTTCAGCTAAATCGGATAAAATCCCTTTGACCAGGAACTCAAAATGTGCGCTTGATTCATGGCTATTTTGTTTCCGAAATAAAAGGCAAACGAGTTTTCAAGTCAAGTGGCGCCTTTGTTTACACAAGCGTGGATAATCCACCACAAATATGTGATCCAATACCTGATGATATATATGAATGGCATACATAAGAAGATCGCCTTACAGTTCGCAACGATGTAGCACAACGAGGCAGGAAAACAAAGTTACTGCTGACGGGAAATACGAACACTTTGACCGTGAGTGGTTTAGCATCGTTATTCAAGGATGTTTTGAGTGAGCAGTTATGATTTTTGGATACTTTCTTTGCATCTGAATCTTTGTGGGAAGTCTGTTGCGTGAGTATTGTTGACAGCTTGTTGGCTGTCAACATCTTTTTGCATCAAATGAAATCCAAAATTCGTTTTTTGATTCTAACTTTTGAGGAAAATTTTTTTTTTAGATTCTGTTTTTTGGAGATGGTAGATAATCTTCAATTTGATTTGATTATCAAACAAAAAAAAAAACCCGGTGGTTTGAAAGGTTTTTTGGCGTACCCTGATACCTTAGCCGAACTAAATATAGACATACATGTAGCAGCAGCATATGTGTCGCGTTTTAGGATCGCATTTTTCGTGTAGTGTTTTTCGTATTGCGATACAAGCGATACAGCCTGGTTGTTACTGTATGTCCTGCTAACTGCTTTCACAACATTTGCACTGCCTCGTCCCCAGGCGCCTCCACGGAAACGGAACCTGAGACTTATGGAGCCGGAACCATCAAGTTAACATAATGACCGAGATCACTGCTGTCTCAGTATTTATAGCAAGCATACACTACAGGCGATACGAGCACTACAGGCGATACAGGCCAATACAGGCGATACAAGCGATACGAACAATACAGACGATACGAGCAATACAGGCGATACAAGCGATACAGACAATACGAGCGATACGAGCGATACAGGCGATACGAGCAATACAGCGATACGAGCAATACAGACGATACAAGCGATACGAGCAATACAGACGATACGAGCGATACAGACGATACAAGCGATACGAGCGATACAGACGATACGAGCGATACGAGCAATACAGACGATACAAGCGATACGAGCAATACAGACGATACGAGCGATACAGACGATACGAGCAATACAGCGATACGAGCAATACAGACGATACAAGCGATACGAGCAATACAGACGATACGAGCGATACAGACGATACAAGCGATACAGACGATACAAGCGATACGAGCGATACAGACGATACGAGCAATACAGCGATACGAGCAATACAGACGATACAAGCGATACGAGCAATACAGACGATACAGACGATACGAGCAATACAGACGATACAAGCGATACGAGCGATACAGACGATACAAGTGATACGAGCAATACAGACGATACAAGCGATACGAGCAATACAGACGATACAAGCGATACGAGCAATACAGACGATACAGACGATACGAGCAATACAGACGATACAAGCGATACGAGCGATACAGACGATACAAGCGATACGAACAATACAGACGATACGAGCAATACAGGCGATACAGACAATACGAGCGATACGAGCACTACAGGCGATACGAGCGATACAGCGATACAGACGATACGGACGATACAAGCGATACGAGCAATACAGACGATACGAGCGATACAGCGATACAGACGATACGAGCAATACAGACGATACAAGCGATACGAGCAATACAGACGATACGAGCGATACAGACGATACGAGCAATACAGCGATACGAGCAATACAGACGATACAAGCGATACGAGCAATACAGACGATACGAGCGATACGAGCAATACAGACGATACGAGCGATACAGACGATACAAGCGATACAGACGATACAAGCGATACGAGCGATACAGACGATACGAGCAATACAGCGATACGAGCAATACAGACGATACAAGCGATACGAGCAATACAGACAATACGAGCGATACAGCGATACGAGCAATACAGACGATACAAGCGATACGAGCAATACAGACGATACAGACGATACGAGCGATACACAGCGATACGAGCAATACAGACGATACGAGCAATACAGACGATACAGACGATACGAGCAATACAGACGATACAAGCGATACGAGCGATACAGACGATACAAGCGATACGAGCAATACAGACGATACAAGCGATACGAGCAATACAGACGATACGAGCAATACAGCGATACGAGCAATACAGACGATACAAGCGATACGAGCAATACAGACGATACAAGCGATACGAGCAATACAGACGATACGAGCAATACAGCGATACGAGCAATACAGACGATACAAGCGATACGAGCAATACAGACGATACGAGCAATACAGACGATACAAGCGATACAGACGATACAAGCGATACGAGCAATACAGACGATACGAGCAATACATCGATACGAGCAATACAGACGATACAGACGATACAAGCGATACGAGCAATACAGACGATACAAGCGATACGAGCAATACAGACGATACGAGCAATACAGACGATACAGACGATACAAGCGATACAGACGATACGAGCGATACAGCGATACAGACGATACAAGCGATACAGACGATACAAGCGATACGAGCAATACAGCGATACAGACGATACAAGCGATACGAGCGATACAAGCGATACAGACGATACAAGCGATACGAGCAATACAGCGATACGAGCAATACAGACGATACAAGCGATACGAGCAATACAGCGATACGAGCAATACAGACGATACAAGCAATACAGGCGATACAGACGATACAAGCGATACGAGTAATACAGACGATACAAGCGATACGAGCAATACAACGATACAGACGAATTCTGAAGCAGCGCGTCGATAGTTACATGTATTTCCTATAATGAATAAATTTCGCAGAAAAATAGCTTCTGCAGAGACGATAATGTTCTTAAACATATTAAAGTATGATTAAAGGCATTTAATACAGTCAACGAGGACTAAACTTACTAAATACTTAATTATTCTCGTGAATTCGTAAGTTCGTAATGTCATTTGTACATCTACTCAGACTTTGTACATTTGTACTGACTTTGTAATTGTTGCGCAAATGATTTTGCTTGAGTTTGAGGAACCGGGACACGACTATCGAACAGAACGCTCGTCATCTAACGTTGACATTGTTTGCCGTAAATTGTTTATATTGCAATTCTTCAATTTCAATGTGCGATATCAAAATCGATGTGAGTTGAACGTATTTGGTTGCATTGTATTCATATTTGCTGCCGACATCGACGAAATACAATGTATAAACCTTCCACGACAAGAACTTCTGAGAAACTGGGAAAGCGATTGTGAAATATAAATTTCATCATTTGTACTGCATGTGCTATATGTGTTGAGTTGATTGAATTTTCGTCAGCAAAACTAATTTTTGCTGTTGTTCATTTCTCAGTTTCTTGAATAATGAATGAGTGAATAAACCTAAATGATGCATGTATTGAATGATGATTGATCATTTTTATTAGTACAAAACACTAAATGCTGCATGTAATTGATTATTATAATAAAGTTCAATTCATGGAGTAAAAGGACCTTAAGCTTCAGGTTCATTGATTTGTTATCAGTTGATCAATATATTTATTGGTCTCAACATTTTCAAGTAACGTAAGCTCATCTCAAACAACTTTTACAAATAAATGATGTTTCTTTGCTGTTGGCCAAAGTAAAGGCAGAACAACTGCAGTGTTGCCACTGCCCACACTTTGTACATTTGACCATGGCTGTTTTGGTCTTCTTCTTACATAAGTTGCACACATCTGCAAATATCAAAATATCAAAATAGATCAATGAATCAATCTGCCAAAGAATAGACATATGAATATTTATTATCTTTGTTAAAGTACATAAGCAAAAATCAAATCTTTATCTAATCAACAATGTAATACCTGAGAAAACATCTAATAAGGGATTTATTATATAATTATGACGTAATTTTATAAAGATATTGTTTTTTGAGTGGTGAACAGGGCATTACGGATTTCTACAGGGCATTAACGCCTCATATCGGCCCTCAAAAATGACCAAATTTGGCAACATTACATCACAGTTATATAATAAGGTATGTTATACAGTCTCTTCATTCACACTGATGCAGTAACATTGAAGTTGCCAGTAACAAGTACTCAGACTTACCTGTTTCGTTTCTTCCTTTTCTCTTCTTTGGTTGTGGTTCTGACTCATTCATAACCACTTGAAATGGCAGTCCTGTACAGAGGAAAAATAAATTGTTAACAACATGTACATTTTTTAAATAAAACCTTTGATAACTCACCTGGAACATTCTGCTCCCCTTCCCTTTTCCTCCTCAGTTCTTCTTCCTCTTTCTTTATTGCTTCTCTTGACATTTTCAGTTTTTCCAAATCCTTTAACAGTTCTTGCTTTTTTTTCACATCATCTATTCTTATTTTCATCTCTGTTTCCTTGTTCTCTAGACTAGCTTCTCTTTCCTTCATACTGGCAACCTTTCCGTTCATCTCTGTTTCCTTGTTCTCTAGACTGGCTTCTCTTTCCTTCATACTGGCAACCTTTTCCTTCATCTCTGTTTCCTTGTTCTCTAGACTAGCTTCTATTTCCTTCATACTGGCAACCTTTTCCTTCATCTCTGTTTCCTTGTTCTCTAGACTGGCTTCTCTTTCCTTCATACTGGCAACCTTTCCGTTCATCTCTGTTTCCTTGTTCTCTAGACTGGCTTCTCTTTCCTTCATACTGGCAACCTTTTCCTTCATCTCTGTTTCCTTGTTCTCTAGACGGGCTTCTCTTTCCTTCATACTGGCAACCTTTTCCTTCATCTCTGTTTCCTTGTTCTCTAGACGGGCTTCTCTTTCCTTCATACTGGCAACCTTTCCGTTCATCTCTGTTTCCTTGTTCTCTAGACTGGCTTCTCTTTCCTTCATACTGGCAACCTTTCCGTTCATCTCTGTTTCCTTGTTCTCTAGACTGGCTTCTCTTTCCTTCATACTGGCAACCTTTTCCTTCATCTCTGTTTCCTTGTTCTCTAAACTGGCTTCTCTTTCCTTCATACTGGCAACCTTTCCGTTCATCTCTGTTTCCTTGTTCTCTAGACGGGCTTCTCTTTCCTTCATACTGGCAACCTTTCCGTTCATCTCTGTTTCCTTGTTTCCTTGTTCATGTTGTGGGATTTCACCTTCGTTGATAATTCCACCATAGCACGCTGTAAATATACATTTCAGTAGAATGTGACTTTAAGCTTTTCAGTTCATCAGTACAGTAAAATACAGTACATTATAAATGGAATATGGCTTTAGATCAGGGTTCAGTATGTTGACTTCACTTGAAATGCTTAACTCTAATCAAACCTCATAAAATTGAGGATTGATGACATAATACTGAGCCTATCTATTTATATTTAAATCATATTGTTGTACAAAAGCCCCATGGGGGAAAATTAATAAAGTATTATTATTATATAATACCACTATATAGATGGGCCTAGATGTTAATTACTTTGTGATTCTAATTTACCCAATTAAGGGTTATTATTATTATTATAACTAATCTATTCTGCCTTTGGAAGGTCTATTCAACATAAAATCACTCAAGTTGTTTCATTAGTGATAGTTTTATAAATATAGAGCGCAGCTATTATATCCGCGAAACCAAAACAAAATAGTGAGCACTTAACACCCAGATTAACACCACCAAACTATAATAATAACTATAATAACTATAATAATAATAATAATAATAATAATAATAATAATAATAATAATAATAATAATAATAATAATAGTAGTAATAATAATAATAATAAAGTAATAATAATAATAATGTTTATTTGTATAGCGTCAACTAAATAGAAACTAATTTCACCATAAGAACAATAAAAGGGGCCATGAGGACCGGTAACTAAATATAAACAACTTCTTTGATTTTGTTTCTAAATTGCACTTTACTCAGTGTAGAAATGTTTCTGAAACATCATTTACAAGACATAGTACCTTTGTCTAAATGTGACAACACCTCGGCAGGAAACAGGCTTCGCTTTACCATCAAACAGTGTTTATTTACACTTTTTCCCTTTTGGGGTGAGTGGAAACGATGCGAACCAGATTTGCCTATAATAGCAAACAAAAAGATAAATAAATGATCATCATCGTTATTATTATTATTATTATATTATTATTGCGTATTAAAAGAGACTTGGAATATACTTTGATACTAAAATTAAACACTAATAAAATAAGTCAAGCTTGACTTATAATTGTTTTTATTATAATTGTTGTTATTATTATTATTGTTGTTATTATTATTATTATTATTAATTTGCACGAATGTGTTTTTCAAAGGGTATTCAAAAACACATAGGTGCAACTGATTATCCCAAATTGAATAAGGTATCAGGGGATCTTCATGACTGCTCTTCACAGAAACCTCAAAAAGTATACATTTTTAGAAAGCAGAATAAACATAGAATCCTGTTCAGTGAAAACGTTTTAAATTTCTTCAGCCGTTTTTTTATTATTGCGATTTTTACGAAAATCGACTGACTGTATAATTTATGTTCTACACGACCCCACAAGCTTTAGCTTTAAATATTATCGTGTTTAAATAAAAGTTATTGTATTGTATTGTTTTTGTGGGTGGCAAGAAAAAGCTGAATAAATGCAGATTCTAAATATGCTGGAGATTATTTCCTATTTTGTAAAAAAAAATTGTTATTGCACATTTTAAGAAAATTCGACCGGCCTTGTTCAAATAGTAGCGTGCACGCGGGAATTCAATCGATTTTTAAAGTGCCATTGTAATGAGCACACTTTGTTCTAAAAAACCATGTCTCCGATTTTTGATGCGTTGCCTCGTTTAAAAGTTATTTGATGATTTATGTGTAAATTGCTTAAAAACACATTTATGAACTTTGACAGCAAATATACTCCTCAACAAAAGCGTTTATCAGAAATCGGAGACACGGTTTTTTCGGAACACGGTTTTTTAAACAAAGTGTGCTCATTACAATGGCACTTTAAAAATCGATTGAATTCCCGCGTGCACAAGGCCGGTCGAATTTTCTTAAAATGTGCAATAACAAAATAGGAAATAAAAAATATATTTACACAGGAAATAATCACAAGCATATTTAGAATCTGCATATATTCAGCTTTAAGGAAATATATACTTTTATACACGTTGGACGAGTGGTTAGCGCGCTACGCGGCTTTCAGTGAACAGTAGGGACCATACGCAACAGGACGAGGACGACGAAGTTCGAATAAAGTGTTTTGTTGTCTATTCTTTTCATGATTGTTTCATTTTCCGTGTTTTCACTAAATTTGTGTCATCTTTCATGAATGACATCGTCTTTTTGTGGTCCGGTTGACTGAAAATAACGAGCTGACGTTCTCGTTCTTTTGCATCGTCAAACATAGGCATTTCACGTTGTAGCTTTGCACAGAACGCCTGAAGTTAAGACCAAATCGAGCTTATTTCATACATTCCAACAAGAAGTTATTGCATATTGTAATTAGCCTATTGTTTCTCTGAGTCGTCGTCGTCCATTCCGTCTTCGATCCGTAAGGTCCCTAGTGGTGACGAAGGTCCCCTGGTACCTTAATGCAAATTGAGTTGATGCATCGAGCATCATCAGATTTTCAATGTACAATTGAGGACGAAATTAGCAGTTCCTTTGAAAATGTTCTCTTTGTTGATACCAATATATCAACTAGTACGTACTGGGCTGAATGTACTACCAATGCCACATGCCAATGAAGATACTATACCTTGCTTCCAAATTAAACCGCGGGTTCAGCCGCCAAATGTTAGGGGGAAAACTCTACGTAGTTGCTTGGTACGGATCTTTATTGCTGTTAGTACTTCTGCTCTGATTCTCTCTTCTGATCTTAATGTTACAAGCAGTGACTTATATAATGATAAATTGGATCAGAATGATTGATTGACATTTACTGTTAGTTACTGTCAAAGCTATATTCTAGAGGTTCACATCATTGGTTATCTAGAAGTTGACGTTGCAACTAACTCTAGTAGAGTGATGGCACTTATTATAGTCAAATCGAAAACAATGGAATTAGTGTCTAGTAATATCTACTTGGCTAATATATGTTTCACGGATTTAGTGCCATCACTCTAATGAAGCAAAAACAAAATAGTAGTTCTGTCAAAAGAAGGTTTATCGTTTAGATCATCAAAGTATATAAAACTAATATCAGTTGACAGTAACAATAGTTCTGCATCTATTGGCGTAGAAATATTCTTACGTCAAACGAATACTAGCTTAAAATGCAACTTATGTAAGAAGAAGACCAAAACAGCCATGGTCAAATGTACAAAGTGTGGGCAGTGGCAACACTGCAGTTGTTCTGCCTTTACATTGGCGAACAGCAAAGAAATATCGTTTATTTGTAAAAGTTGTTTGTGATGAGCTTACGTTACTTGAAAATGTTGAGACCAATAAATATATTGATCAACTGATAACAAATCAATGAACCTGAAGCTTAAGGTCCTTTTACTCCATGAATTGAACTTTATTATAATAATCAATTACATGCAGCATTTAGTGTTTTGTACTAATAAAAATGATCAATCATCATTCAATACATGCATCATTTAGGTTTATTCACTCATTCATTATTCAAGAAACTGAGAAATGAACAACAGCAAAAATTAGTTTTGCTGACGAAAATTCAATCAACTCAACACATATAGCACATGCAAATGATGAAATTTATATTTCACAATCGCTTTCCCAGTTTCTCAGAAGTTCTTGTCGTGGAAGGTTTATACATTGTATTTCGTCGATGTCGGCAGCAAATATGAATACAATGCAACCAAATACGTTCAACTCACATCGATTTTGATATCGCACATTGAAATTGAAGAATTGCAATATAAACAATTTACGGCAAACAATGTCAAAGTTAGATGACGAGCGTTCTGTTCGATAGTCGTGTCCCGGTTCCTCAAACTCAAGCAAAATCATTTGCGCAACAATTACAAAGTCAGTACAAATGTACAAAGTCTGAGTAGATGTACAAATGACATTACGAACTTACGAATTCACGAGAATATTTAAGTATTTAGTAAGTTTAGTCCTCGTTGACTGTATTAAATGCCTTTTAAAATCATACTTTAATATGTTTAAGAACATTATCGTCTCTGCAGAAGCTATTTTTCTGCGAAATTTATTCATTATAGGAAATACATGTAACTATCGCCGCGCTGCTTCAGAATTCGTCTGTATCGCTGTATTGCTTGTATCGCCTGTATTGCTTGTATCGTCTGTATTGCTTGTATCGTCTGTATTGCTTGTATCGCCTGTATTGCTCGTATCGTCTGTATTGCTCGTATCGCTGTATTGCTTGTATCGCCTGTATTGCTTGTATCGTCTGTATTGCTTGTATCGTCTGTATCGCTCGTATCGCTGTATCGCTCGTATCGTCTGTATTGCTCGTATCGCTTGTATCGTCTGTATTGCTTGTATCGTCTGTATTACTCGTATCGCTTGTATCGTCTGTATCTCTCGTATCGTCTGTATCGCTGTATTGCTCGTATCGCTTGTATCGTCTGTATTGCTTGTATCGTCTGTATTGCTCGTATCGTCTGTATCGCTTGTATCGCTGTATTGCTCGTATCGCTTGTATCGTCTGTATCGTCTGTATTGCTCGTATCGCTGTATTGCTCGTATCGCTGTATTGCTCGTATCGTCTGTATCGCTCGTATCGCTTGTATCGTCTGTATCGCTTGTATCGTCTGTATCGCTCGTATCGTCTGTATTGCTCGTATCGCTTGTATCGTCTGTATCGCTTGTATCGTCTGTATTGCTCGTATCGCTGTATTGCTCGTATCGTATTGCTCGTATCGCTGTATTGCTCGTATCGCTGTATTGCTCGTATCGCTGTATTGCTTGTATCGTATCGCTCGTATCGCTTGTATCGTCTGTATCGCTCGTATCGCTTGTATCGTCTGTATTGCTTGTATCGCTTGTATCGTCTGTATTGCTCGTATCGCTGTATTGCTCGTATCGTCTGTATTGCTCGTATCGCTTGTATCGTCTGTATCGTCTGTATTGCTCGTATCGATGTATTGCTCGTATCGTCTGTATTGCTCGTATCGCTTGTATCGTCTGTATTGCTCGTATCGCTGTATCTCTTGTATCGTCTGTATCGCTCGTATCGCTTGTATCGTCTGTATTGCTCGTATCGTCTGTATTGCTCGTATCGCTTGTATCGTCTATCGTATCGTCTGTATCGCTTGTATCGTCTGTATTGCTCGTATCTTGTATCGTCTGTATTGCTCGTATCGCTTGTATCGTCTGTATCGCTCGTATCGCTTGTATCGTCTGTATTGCTCGTATCGTCTGTATCGTCTGTATTGCTCGTATCGCTGTATCGCTCGTATCGTCTGTATTGCTCGTATCGCTTGTATCGTCTGTATTGCTCGTATCGCTCGTATCGCTTGTATCGTCTGTATCGCTTGTATCGTCTGTATTGCTCGTATCGTCTGTATCGCTTGTATCGTCTGTATCGCTCGTATCGCTTGTATCGTCTGTATTGCTCGTATCGCTTGTATCGTCTGTATTGCTCGTATCGCTTGTATCGTCTGTATCGCTCGTATCGCTTGTATCGTCTGTATTGCTCGTATCGTCTGTATCGTCTGTATTGCTCGTATCGCTTGTATCGTCTGTATTGCTCGTATCGCTTGTATCGTCTGTATTGCTCGTATCACTTGTATCGTCTGTATCGCTCGTATCGCTTGTATCGTCTGTATTGCTCGTATCGTCTGTATCGTCTGTATTGCTCGTATCGCTTGTATCGTCTGTATTGCTCGTATCGCTGTATCGCTCGTATCGTCTGTATCGCTCGTATCGCTCGTATCGTCTGTATCGCTCGTATCGCTTGTATCGTCTGTATCGCTTGTATCGTCTGTATCGCTCGTATCGTCTGTATTGCTCGTATCGCTCGTATCGTCTGTATTGCTCGTATCGCTTGTATCGTCTGTATTGCTCGTATCGCTGTATTGCTCGTATCGTCTGTATCGCTCGTATCGTCTGTATTGCTCGTATCGCTTGTATCGTCTGTATTGCTCGTATCGTCTGTATCGCTCGTATCGCTTGTATCGTCTGTATTGCTCGTATCGCTTGTATCGTCCGTATCGTCTGTATCGCTGTATCGCTCGTATCGCCTGTAGTGCTCGTATCGCTCGTATTGTCTGTATCGCCTGTATTGCTCGTATCGTCTGTATTGTTCGTATCGCTTGTATCGCCTGTATTGGCCTGTATCGCCTGTAGTGCTCGTATCGCCTGTAGTGTATGCTTGCTATAAATACTGAGACAGCAGTGATCTCGGTCATTATGTTAACTTGATGGTTCCGGCTCCATAAGTCTCAGGTTCCGTTTCGGTGGAGGCGCCTGGGGACGAGGCAGTGCAAATGTTGTGAAAGCAGTTAGCAGGACATACAGTAACAACCAGGCTGTATCGCTTGTATCGCAATACGAAAAACACTACACGAAAAATGCGATCCTAAACCTTGCCAGGTATAAGCAGCAGAACTGAAACAGTGTTTCGTATAGAAGTTGTGGAGGGACTTCAGACTTAATAGTAAGTAAATTAGTGGTCATTCATTTTTTTTTATATCACAAACCAGTCATCGCACTCAAGTATAAATGTACCTGTGTTTCTTATTCTACTATATTTTTTTCTCGTGATTTTGGAAATTGCTGCAAAACATAAAGAGATGTTAATTAGCTTAGTAGTAATAATAATAATCATTTAATATATTAAGTAAAAACAGAGAAAGTTACCATTTACCGTAAATCCTCTATTAAGCGTCCCCGGGGGGTTATTTATTTCAATCACTTTTGAGGGAGGGAGCTTAATAGAGGGAGGGGGCTTATTAAATTTTGTGGAAAACCGGAGATGTAGGTTATACCAATTACGGTCACGGGTTCCATAATTAATCACTTTATTGTAAATAATAAATACTGTACATGGAAAGTGAATATGGTAATAACTTTTAGAGATATTGAACATGTACATACCATATTGTATCAGGCCTTTGATTGTCAATACAGTACAGTATATCATAACATTACCTACTATGGTATCTTTGGGAGAAGGGAAGGGGGGTTCTTAAAAGAGGGAGGGGGTTTAATAAAAATTGTGCTTCAAAAAGGGGGACTTATCAGAGGTATATAATAATAACTTTATTAAATTATCAACTTCGCGGATTTGAAAAACGTGATACGGCTATAATTTGTCCCAGGTGCTGACACACTTAGGAATAAAATATCTTCCTCCTGTCATGGTGATTGGTTCTAATCCTTTAGTAAATCTTTACGTACAACAAAGTCATCATATAATGGGAACATGTTTCGTTAACATTGAAAAAATGAGGTGTAGCCAATATTTTCTTACTAAATTCAAGGTGTTGTGTTTTAAATTCCAAGTTAAAGTTGACCAAAATGTAGTGCCTATCACCCCTATAGCTATGAGATTGTTTTCAATATAAGCTGAATAATTGGTGGGTTCAGTATTTTGTGATTTGAACCTTGCGTTTATGAGTTATAAGAGGACTAGTACGTCACCGACTGCTCTAAAGATTCATAAAAATGTATTATTTCTAAAAAAAGTAACCAGTGATTGTATAGGTCTTTGAGATTATTTCAGTGAAGTTTCAGCTAAATCAAACTTTGAACGATGTACGTACTAGTCCCCCTTTATAGATGTTTGAAATCTCAGTATGCAAATTTGATGACATCTACTAAGACTTCATTTATTATACAAAAATGCTGATTATTGACATTTGAAAACTTACAGAATATTTTCACAGTCTTTATAAGTGAAGTTTATAACTTTTTTTCCCATTTCAAAAAATAAGTTCTTTTTGAAAATGTCTAGATAAGTTATGGCAAATTCCTTAGTAGACGTCATCAAATTTGCATATTGAGATTTCAAACCTCTATAACTCATAAATGCAAGGTTCAAATCACAAAATAATTTAAAACAATCTCACAGGGGTGATTAGTCTCCTAAAGCAGAAGCGTGTCCAGGATTCCGTTTTACTTCGCTGGCCACTGGGTCTGCTCAGATGAACCATACATTCCTTTCCAATTGTTTTACGCACCATTGAACTAGCCAATGAAATCACTCATATTATCGTGCCCAACTCAGTTCACACGGTCGAGTTATTTTTAGAGCCCTCTAGCTTGTTCAAAAATTCATATAAATCCGATGAATGATGATGTTTTAAACCCGTTAGAAAATCATCAACGAGGACTTATGCTTTATTTGTGCCAAAATTGAGTCCAAGGAGAAGAAAATATTCGGACGAACGAAAGTTAATTTACTGGCACTGTTGTCCCATACTTTGGATACTAGTATCAACATACAAGAATAATTTCAATGATCAGTTTCAATGCTTGATATATATATCAGTAATGACTTTCCATGACCAGTCGGAAGTTGACGAACAAGTCCTTTTGTTCAAAATAAATCGCTCGGATCAATTGACTTTTGATTCAACTGTTGAATTTTTTGAAAACATCACATCGCTAGCTTGAAAACTCTTCAAGCTACCACAGTACGAACTGTCAGTTCACGTGATGTTTGTTCGTGGAAGTCCGTAGAGGTCAAAGTCCGCACCACCACAGATTTAAGTGTCATTGTCTGAGAAAACCGGGCAGAGTTGAAAGATGGGGGTCGGCCGATTCCTTTCAAATTGCTATCATTTATTACCTATAGGAATAGATTAAGAATCAAAATCGCCCTGAAAGACGCTAAAATTTCGGGTCACTTTGGCGCTCTGTAAAACTCATATTACATGATTTTCTATGATACATTTAGTTTGGTTGTAATATTTAGCCTATGTAGAGCTGGGTTACATGCAATAATGGCAAATTTTCGAAAAACATCTTATTTTCACTTCAAGTTAAAAGTCAGTTGTCGACGGCCTTCGGCGGTCGACTAAATTTAAAGTGCCTATGCAGCGAAAATTAGTGGCCATTTTTTATTACATATACTAAAAATATAGCTTATGGGCGTTCCTTTGGTCTAAAAATTATTTGTCAATTCGCAAAAAAACACATTTATTTTAGCGCTCAAAGTTGGATATTTTGCGATAAAATTTAAGACAGGAGCCTGGTATCTAGTGACGTCATCGGTTGTGTTTGATTGCTCGAGTGAACCGAAGCGTACTTGTTTTGACTTGTCGCTAAGGGAAGTAGCTATTGTTTTATAAGCTTCTTTCAGCTTCAACAAAGTAAAAATGTCTGAAAGTGACCAACAGACATCCTCATCTTCATCAGAG
Source organism: Actinostola sp. cb2023 (assembly GCA_033675265.1). Classification (NCBI taxonomy): domain Eukaryota; kingdom Metazoa; phylum Cnidaria; class Anthozoa; order Actiniaria; family Actinostolidae; genus Actinostola; species Actinostola sp. cb2023. Next base: position 106,575 of record JAUJYZ010000507.1, on the reverse strand, counting down.
GATGAAAGGGACTCCGAATTTTCGGAAGATAATCAAGTAGAAAGCGTTTTTTTACCTTATGTGGATGACCCACTCGCAGACGACGAGTGGACTGATGAAGAAAGTGACGATGAAGATGGACTGTCTCCTTTGACTTTGGAAAGGAGATACAATGAAACGGACCCTATTCAGACATGGTAAGTATAATATTTATCGTTATCCGTGCTTTTTACTTTATTGAACATGTATGGAATAAGGATATTTGTTGTCTAGATTTGTAGTTTCATGTTCCCGGTTCTCCGCTCTTTCGTGAATCTCACAACTCGAGTCATGTTGCTAGCGCTTGACAATTCATTCTAATGGTAAATTTATTAAAAAACTGGCAGAAATGACAAATCACAGTTGATTAAGATCAAGAGTCCATGACCTAAGCATCTGGCTTTTAGGTCTGTGAACACGATCGATAGTGTTTTAAAATCAATATTATTCCTCTCTACTAGTTCTTCCCGTAATATTACGTTTGGTACTCACTCTTTTATTATTGCTTTCACTGGTAGGTGCTCATGTCATTGCTGTGATACGACACATTTAGATTCTGCATTAGAATACCGTTGCTGTAAAGAAGTGGAGCCTATTCTGAATCTCCTTTCCTTTGAAGGAAGGAGTGATATAGAATGTATAACAAAACATCCAGACTTTTCAGCCATGACTAATACGACTGTACTCAAGCACATTGCCCCACTCTTGAAAGACAAACAAGGGAGAAGTTATCGCCGGACACCAGGTCGATCAGAAAACCAGTAGGTTTATTTTATTGTTTTCCCATAGTTAAACTTTCAACTGATATAATTATTACGTTGATTACAGACTACTCAGAGCAACTGCATACCGGTGGCTAATCAGGTGGATATGTGGCCATTTGGATGGGAAAATGCAAGACCTCTTCCAGCCTGTATATACCATTTTACAAGGACAACAATAACTTCCCACCACATCACAGGATATGCCACATCTCGAGAAAGAGATAACTAAGGATATACTTTATTTTTATTTCTAAAGTTCATTATTTCCAATGACTGGCAAGATGATTTACAATGACCCTTCATTGGCTTCAGACATGTTTTGCAACAAGGTGCCTTTTTCTTTGTAGCAGGAGGGGTTTCTTGCTCTTCTATCTCAGATAGCATTTTTACTTGTATATCAGCTGAAAAGAACATAATTTATTTATATCAGTATATCATTAGTCTATAAGGTTTTATCACTCATATATTTAGAGTATTTTTGTAATGTGTCATTGAATAACATTATTACATGTATATATATGTACATGTATGTAATATATTTTATTATTATTAATTATATTTTTTGATAGGTGATCTATATTTAACAATTATTCTGCAAAGTGGAGGTGAGCAGTGAGGTAAATATATACAACTACTCACCGACACTGAGGAGAATACTGGTAATAATATTGGTTTAGTTTACACCTATTTCAAAAAACATTGTCACATTCAAAGCGTCAAGCCAAGACCAAAATTAATGCATGTAATTCAGTAAAACTTGTACAACTGTAATTTACAAGTGTAGCTACATGTATTGTTTTATAATTAGCTGCGAAGAACAATAGCTACACTTGTAAATTACAGTTGTAAAATATTTATTGAATTGACCCCTGGTTTTGCTCTGGAAATGATTTAAATCACAATATTATTGTTTCCATATGGACTAATAATTATTATAATAAAATTTGAATATTTTCAGATGCTTTTTTGCATGTCACAATTTTCGTTGCATCTACCTTCTGGAAATAACTGTGCACTTAATTGATTTCGTTGTTGTTTGCGTCTCACAGCCTCTTCCTTAGATAACCTGTCAGGAAATTGTCGGTTCAATGGTTCTGGTACCATGGCAACATACTTCTTAAGTTTTTCATTGTGAGCATCTACAGACAAACTGAACAGTATATTCCTGATGTCACCAACATAATCTAGAGAAAAGACACCTCATTAATGTTTATTCATAGCAAGAATTAATAAATTATTGGAATACATACAATAAACCCATGAAAATATCAGACTTAGTAAAACACTAATAATTATAAAAATATCACTGAAAATAGATTTACAGTGCGACTACTCTAACCAAGTTTTGTACAAATTTTCAATGTACATTTTTGACACTGAACAAAATAATGATGTGGCGAGTTCCTACAGACTAAGGTGTTTCTTGTTCAATCTCGATGTAGTTCGTACACATTATATACTCGATCATGATTAGGTAATTTGTATGAAAATTTGTTTGGGTGGCCTTGGTTGGAGTAGTTGCACTGTAATGCTAGTCAAATTTACCATGGTTTTATTGTCTGCATTCTATCATGTTTTAGTTATTAACTTAGTTCAATAATATTTATTGTTATTTTAATCAATATTATACAGCCAATTGCAAAAATTCTGTAAATCAAGTATATCAGTATATCCATATATCGGGTGCATTATGGGTAATACTTATTTAGAGTTTTTCCACATAATATGCAACAGAGACTTACAAACAACAAAGTTAGGACTAAAACACATAACATACTAAAGAGTTTCATCAATGTTGTTCACCTGGAACAGTATTTAGGGGACTTTTTCAATTACCCATAATGCACCCGATATATTGATATACTATATACTTGATTTACAGAATTTTTGCAATTCGCTGTAAATGAACATTACTTACTATATGTGTGGGGAACTAAAACTTCTCGCACAACTTCTTCTCCTTGTTTAAATTTAGGCCAAGTGACTTTATAATATGTTTTCCCATCTTTGGATTTTCTGGCTTCTCTTTTCACATTTTCATTGAAATGGACACTCGCCAATATGTGCCTGTTAGAACAAATGAATTTCTGTTCATTGACTGTTTGAATCTAGCATACTACCATTGATTTTATACCAATCAACATTCATTGATGTTCAAAATGCCAGCTTTTTCACTACTCATTATCTATTGATTTATCTACCAATCAATAGATAGTGATTACGTTAGCCAATCACATTGTATGATTCTTGATAGTATGCTAGTTGGTTTCTACTAAAATATACAATAGAAAAAGCTAGCATATACAAATACCACTCCCAAGTCTTCAATTCCACAAACTGAAAATGTACCTGCAGTATGTCCCAAGCCAAGAGAAGCATAACATTTTGGGGTGGAAGTGGTTTAGTGTGGCATGGAAACCTTCTAGGCAGCTGGTCTGGGCATCAGATGATAGCCGTTTGATGTCATTTAGTATTCTGGTATTCATGAGGATGGAGTTGAGTTTTTCGTAAGTTTTAGTTCCTGTAAATAGATGAATCCAAAGATGCACTAGCTGTAACAGGGATTTATTAGTGGGAAATATTTTGAACAGTAATGTCCTGCAACTCCTGGCCCTGGTTGCACAAAAGGTGGGTAGTGCTATCCACCAGATATTAAGTCTTATCCAACAGATTAAACTGATGCAGTTATCCAATAAAAATTATATACATTGGATAGGGCTTATCTGGTGGATAGTGCTATTCACCTTTCCTGAAACCTGGACCTGGTTATTAGCCATCTTGGATATACAATCCCTCCAAAAAACTTCAGAATGAGTATTATAACCAGGGCTTTTAACTAGGATTTTACAGTAGCTAAGTTAGTACCTATCTTTATCCATTTTCTGCGTTGTATATTTTCATCATGGGCACATTTAGGAAACAATCTATCTGGGTGGTTGTCATGTTTGTTGGCAACATGACACATAAAAGACTTCCATTTAGCAAGAATCGTCTTCTCAAAGCCCTGCTTGGTACTTGTGGCACACCAATACAAGTGTGTTCTAGCACTTTTTATCCAGTCTTTGATCACCTCAAAGCCTGTGATTTTGCCTGCTTCTTGCATTTTCTTTGTAATTGATCGTGCGACGTGCCAGATATCATAGAAATGACTTGTATTTGGTTGGTTTTCTCGTAGCCACTTTGCAACACCACGGTGCCTGTCTGAGACAAACACTTTGATTGACAGACCAACTGATAACAAGTAGCCAAAACACTTCTTTGCGCCTTCCAGTTCCATTGCTCGACTACTTCCAGTTTGATTTGACTAAAAATATTAAAAAAAAATTGTATATGTACATGTACAGTAATAATTTGAATAAGCACCCTCATAAGCGTCCCCTCCCGATTAAGTGCCCCCCTCGACCTCGATTTTTAAAATAAGCATCCCCTCCCAAATAAGTGCCCCCCTCCCACAAAAAAAATTGTCATTGATTGAGCACTGAGCAACATTATGTGGTAATCACAATAAATGATCCAGCTCCATGATTGATATACAAATTCTTGTTACTGTTCCGAGTTTTCGTTAATAAAGTTCTGTTATATCGACTCAGATTTTAGTATTTTCTAAAGAATTAAATAAGCGCCCCCTCCCTAATAAGCGCCCCCTCCATTTCGGTATGTACATCATGGCTTTTGTGCTCTTTGCTTGAAAAACAATGAACCAGAATATAACAAGGCAGTGATAATGGTGATGAATCCAAGTGAGGAACTACTGTTGTGATGGTTTTATTTTTGTCTGAGCTTTCGTCGACAACAACATCATCAGTGTATACACCTATTTCAAAAAACGTTGGCATCTGAAATCTGACATCTGAATCTGTGACCTTAATGGATTATGGGCAGAAATAAAAACAGCACATAACCTCGTGAAATTTGCAAAACGCCTACATTGTATCTTACTCTTTCTTAGTATAGTCGATAGATCCTTTGATATGGAGGCGACAATTAATTTGAACTAAAAGTGTTTTAATCCATTGCAGTCACAGATTCAGATTTCAGATCATCCAATTCAGATGCCAACATTTTTTGAAATAGATGTATATAGATAACTGATAACTACATGCCCTGTATGAAAATTCACTGTGCCCACTCATGATACATTGTATTGTCAACACTTGAAGATAAAATTTGTATCCATCAGACAGACACACAGATTGACACACCAAATGATATATGTACCTGTAATAGCTCAAAGTGAACAATTTTCAAGATGGTAGATGACAACATGGTGTAAACACCATATTTGGCACTATGGCCCATGGAGTCAAACCTCCCATCACCACTCCACACAGACTCTTTTGATCTTTTTAATTGGCTAACCAGCTTGGACTTGTACATTTCCCAGTGGTGCAGAATTGAAGGAAAGATGAATTTCTTTTGATGGACGAAGTAGCTGCGTATAGAAATGACTGAAAGACCCATGTGTTTGCAGAATAGTAGAACCTTGCTCGCAGAAGCACCAGCCATCAATATAGCAAAACTAAACATGATGTTTCCTGCAGGATATCTACCGAAAACATATGGTTGGCTTTGCCAGGTGAATGGTTCGCCAATGCAATTTCTGCAGGACTGAACTACTGTAATCATTGTCCCATTCTTCTTCATCGTTACTTTAGGGTCTTCCGTTTTACATTTAAAACAGAACATTGAGAACAGATTCAACAGCATGGTGTAGAATACCACAAACTTTGGTTCTTCATGTAATGGTGTACCAGGTTCCACACTGTGTTTTAAAGAGGAAATATATCATATATATTATTATTATTATGAATGGCATGAAATGCATCATAACTTCTGTATACTGTATTAGACTTTATAATTATATTGATATCCAAATCCTGTGAATTCACGACAATATTAAATTCGACCACACGCTCTGAGGTCGATCATTCATATATCCTGCAGTCAAACAAATGTATCCATACCTTACTGTACATTCAGTATATTCTGTTGTGCCATCATCATCTGTAATTGTGTCCTCATTTACATCATCCCACTCGTGATCGCCTTCGGTATCTTCTGTCTCTGTCTCTGTATTAAGATTGATATCTGCCTCTGGATATCCTGTGTGGTGGTGATCTCCGTCTATGTCGTCGGTTTCTGAACTTTGGGACGTTTCTTCATGATCACACTAAAATAAATAAAGTATATAGTACTATTTAGTATGGTCATAAGCTTACATGTATAACTTCTAACACTAATCTTCGCTTACATATTTCCTACTCTCTTCGTTAAGTTGGCGTAATTTCCTTCTCAAATAGTTGTTGTTATTTTGTAGCCTTCGGATACTTTTATTTCTCTTCGCACAATCGAGACAATCATTTGTCTGTGCCTGTGGTGAATGTGATGGATGTGATGCCGATGGCGATCCTTGGTCCGATCCTTCGGCTTCACAAGCCGTCTCACAATCCATGGCCACAAGACATGGCTGAACATCCTCTGGTTCTTGAGGCTGTATTTCGATCAAAGCTTGTTTAATGATCTAAAAGAAAAGAGACAGATGTAAAATGGTAAAGTTCTTGAAAGTATAACGAACATGAGACGCAATAGACAAACAGTTGGTCAGTTCAAGATACTCACCTTTCTCTTGTCGCGACGAGACAATTCAGAAGTAGCCGATGGAGTAATTGCAGTGTCGATTGTGGGAATAGTACCCTTGTTTAAACGCCTACTCGACGAAACATCGAATGATCCAGCCTGACTCTCGGTTCCCAGTAGATCTAAGCGGCGGGTAAAGCACTCTTGGCTGAAGTGCACCGAGCACAACACAGACGTTCTCGAAGGCTTGAAAATTGACCGATGTTTTTGAACAAATTTTGTCCATTTTCGTCGCACAACTTCATCCAAAGGGAAGGTATGCATAGAGATACCCGGTACTAAGCTATTGTTAGTACAACTAACATTTCCTGGGCCTCCAGCAACACAAAACTTTCCGCTAATTCTTCGTTTTCGACTTCGAACTTCACTGGTCGCCATATTGATGCACGCTACTCAGCAGCACGAACACAACCGATGACGTCACGAGACATATTTGGCCGAGCGGAAAATGTCTGACTATTTTAGCTCTACCAGGTGTTATTCAAGTGACGAAAAAGTATGCTTCTCCTGACTCAAAATTCCTAAAACTTTCACAATCAATAACAAAACTCAAAAGGTTTAATAAAGTGTGTTCATTTTGTATCTGAAAATTTGGCTGCATAGGCACTTTAAGCCATTTTATGGAGGTCCGTTCTTAAAAGTGCGGCAGTTTATTTTCTTAATTTAGCCATTTTTAACAAGTTTATTCTTTCCTTTCTTGATTTCCAAAAACTCTTACTCGGATATTTTCAACGACTTCGCGTGAGCAGCCTCCGACTCTTCAAGGTAGTCGGCTCTTTTCCCGTCAAATTTTGTTTGTTTATCATCAATAAATCGGACTTGGTTCTTCGTATACTGTCTTTTTAACCGCAAGCCACTCATTAGTGCTTTAAAAGACCTTAAAATCTTACAAGAACATGATAAAAGGTAAATAGCTTCGTTTCACACATACTAATTAAGTCAATAAACACTCAGTCAGTCAATTTCAGCAGATTGTGTGACAGAAGTGTTTGATCGCGATTTTGCAGGGAAGACAAGGGTTTCAAGCTCTCTCTATGTACAACATATTACAATCCAATCAAAAGAAATATATGTAATGCCTAGATGGATTTATTCAGTAAATATACCATTATTAAACATTTGAGAGTTCGTCCGCAAATCATCATTTAAAATCTGTATGTCAACAGCGACACTAAATGAATACTAATTACTTCATTGAACATGGTCACGCATCACTAATTTAAATTTGGCTGTATTCACCGTTAAAGTAGCATTGGATTGCTGATACAATAGTATTGTAATATCTTGTAATCCAGTGAGTTAAAAATGATTTGATACAACAAATCAACAAACTAGTGTGTTCAGTTACAGACATAACTGGACTATAATAGTGAACTCTCACCAGCCAATCTCTCTACTGTCCAGTCGATGTCCAGTCTCATATTGCGTCAGTCCACGCACTGAGCCGGCCCCGTCCACACTAATCCGTTTTCGTTTGAAAACGCATACTTTTTTATCCGTTTTTAGCGATCGTCCACTAATAATAATAATATGTCGGTTCTTATATAGCGCATTCCACTGACAAACAATCAAATGAAAACATAGATGAAAACGGAGGTTTTCGATAACGCTTTCAAAAGTGGAGACGTTTGAAAACGCCGCATGCAGGTCTCAGATCCAGGAAAAGATGTGACCGTTTCCCGAACCGGCAGTTTTTGTACCTTTTTATGAATAAATTAAACATTCAAGAGAGCTATATATATATTACTCTTATTTTGAAAAAATTGACCGTTCACCGGAAAACGGCGTAAACCGGTCTGGATCTGCGCCTGGGTCTATATTTGGTGCAAAAACGGAGCTTTTCAGAAACGCTTACGTCACAACTGGTTATGCAAGCCGCAGTTACCCGCAGGAAAAGAAGGGTATCTCCACAGGGCCCCCTAATTCATCAATAATTTCACAAAAATGCTAGTAAAAGAATAAAAGTAATTATAGAGAAAAAGCTTTGTTTGATTAAAACTCGGCATAATGAACGTTTCCAGCTAAAATTACAAATTATATTACATTATATTGTACCAAAGCATTTGAATTGTTGAGCTTATGACGTCACTTCCTCTAGTTTATCGATTAGAAAACCGGCTCGCGATCGTGTAATGGTGGACGCTATATCACGAACTTTAGGGGCTAAAATTTATATCTTCCCGGTCTCGGATGAGAATACGGTTTGGCCAGGTAATGTAGTAGCACTTCTACTTTTGTAAGTGCGATTTACAGAACTTTTTCAAATTATATCGTAGTGGCACTTTAAAGTATGCGGTATTCATGATTTCATACTGTTCACAGTCCAAAACGCCTTTACTATACGAAATAGCCACTATCAGTTTCACTAATTTTCCACCAGTTCCGGACTTCGCCCCTTTGGCTGTACACCCCATTTCGAGACCTTCCGAGGGTTTGCGCCAGATTCGTCCTCTTGGTGCCCTCGCCTGATCTGCGGGGTTACGTTTATAAATGAAACTGACGCCATCCAAATAAACATTTATGTCATTGTTCCATAATTGCTGTGAATAATTGCTCTTAACATTCTTGGCAAAGTTATAACGCTTATTTAGATCCCTTTGAAGCAATATGCCTTTCTTTCGAGCCTGCAAATACTTATAACCCTCTGTTCATAGCTCTTCTAACTGTTCGATTGCTCACTACTTGATGGTCTATCCCAGCAACTTCACCCACACGTTTCGAAGTAAAATTACCTTCTTCTATTCGCAGGGTTCGCACAGCCCGATGAATGTGTCGTACGTCTCGAGCACGTATTTTCCTGGGATGTCCTCCTCTGTTTCTGTTAGTTTGTGAATATAAATCCCTTTCAACCAACGTGTTCCTTTGAATATCTGTATACGGTTTGACTCGAAATATTCAAAATAGTGGATATTTGAAGGACTCCATACTCTCTTTGCTTCAAAAGCAGACGAAGATACGCTTTTTTGTCCGGAGATAAGTAGTTATTCAGTCTTCAGTTCTTCAGAAATTTAGTTGTGTAAGAATAAGTTTACGGTAAAAGTTTACAGTACACGTACTTGTATATCACAACAGTAAACAGTAAACAGTATAGCTAATAATCCTAATGATTACATTGCTAGCCACAAACATACCTGTAATAATTACCCTGGTGTTTAGTTCGGATCAGGTGGCTTACATAGTCCCAATGATTCACCATGAAATCATTCAACTTTAGGTTAGAATTGTCTCTTTCCTCAGGAGGTAGTGTCTACAGAGCGGTGTGGATGGAATTGTGCAACTCATATACTTGGTCAAACTCGGAAGATGAACTTGTATGAGGCTTGTCACACGAACCAAGAGCATAATCCATGCAAAGCTCAACACAGTCAGAATGCCTTTCAATCTGTACAACAATCATACAATCATGTATATCAATGTGTGTTGCTAGTAGCATGGTGCATGAGGCTGATCTTTGTTGTATATGATATGATTAAAAAATATGATTTTGGTTTGAAATGTTCAAACCAATTTGCTTTTTATTTTCTATTATTATAACATATCATATTGTTCCAGATAGTGAGCAAACTGATTTTCCCATCCTAATATACTATATCTCGTTGAAATCCTATGGTTTGCATAAATGTATCCATTGAGTAAAAAACTAAGTAGTGATACAACTGTGATAAACTAACAAGTGAATTATGAATTCATATCTGTTTCAGATAGTTTGTTTTCAAATATATTTGGTATGTCCTGACCTTGTTCTTCAGGGATACAACATCTAGGAACACCAATTTTGTGCTGACATCATCAATCAGGGTCTCAAGGGCTTCGAAGTTTGAGTGCCCACTATCATCACAAATTGTGCACAATCCTGTAAGCATAGAGTTAATTCGGAAATTCTGTGGCAAGTGCGTATATATATATGTCCTTTTGACACCATTTGGAAATTCCATTGAATACTGATGAACAATATATTTTAAGGAATATTGCCAATATCTAACAGCTGTCTCTTTTCCTTCAACCAAAACACTGCTGCAAGAGGATGGACGCGACACATCTCTTTGGAGAAAGTGTACAAAGTCTTCTATGACTTGCTCACTAAGAACTTGTCTTGTGAACTTCAATCCCTGGGGTGGCACTCCTCCTCTACCAAATAATGTGGCATGAACACGAGCAGCTGTAATAGTGTTTTTTGCACAATGAAAATATTCTTGTAGAGTAGTGTAAGAAAAGTCATGTGCCACAATCGACAACAACCTCCTCTTTTCATCACCATGAACCTGGATTATGCCCAACTCAGCAGCTGCTTCTACACGGTCCCTGGGGGCAAAGTTAGCATTGATTCCAAAATCACCTTGATTTATGATCCTGCTGTCCTTCAAAGTATTCCCGATATGAACTCTAAGCTTTAGTTTTGCACTCTGTTGGCGGATAACTTTGTTTCTTTCTTGGTCTTTGCAGCTTTCATATTTTTTTGCCAGTTATTTCAAGAAGTGATCATCTGCAGATTGATGGATAGGATTTTGTGCTGGAAATTGTGATATACTAAACTCTGTAGTGAACTTAGTAGTAGAGAGTATATCCAACGTTAGATTGTGCATAGCATTTTCATCTCCATGACAGAAGTCGGATACCAATGCTTTGAATTCGTTGATGACTTCATCTCTAATACCCCTTTTCCTTCTTTCCTTCACATCCTGATACCTAAGTGAAGGCAATTCGCGAGCCTGGACACCAATGTCTCTCGAAGTCGAAGCAAACGTCGCATAATTTGACTCAGACTCAGGCGTCACTTCATGTACGTCCAAGTTGTCCAGTTGGATGCTACCGACATCAACATTTATACGTTCAACTTCAGCCTACGAAAAAGGAAGATAAGTTGAGCTAGAGGGAATGATAAAACATACTAAAATCTGACGTTTCGAGGTAGCTCTTTCTCTGAGAAAGAGTAAGTAGATCAGAAAGAGTATGTCAGAAAGTTTGAGAAAATTATTGGACTAGAAACACTAGTTTTAGACTAGAAACACTATATTTTATAGACTTGATAAAAACCATACACGAATTATTATTATTAATAATATCTCACCTCAAGTGTCTCACATCTCTTTTCGATAGAAATTCTCTCACCGAATTTCTCTCGTTTTCGTAACTTGTGTCGGCTGTGAGATCCAACACCACAAAGCGCTTCCTCCTGCTGACTGTGGACGACGAACAGCTTCGTCTCCTTTACGATGTCGAAGCCCCATTCATCATGTTTAGGGCAAGAACAACGACTTACGAAATCCATACATAACAAATGAACCAAAAATAAGTATTTTCTAGGGGATTTTCGCATTGAATAAACTTGTTTACCGTAATATCCAAGATGGCGTCTCATGCAATGCGCGTGGACGGCGCCGTGTTTGAGGTTTTCGTCACCAGTCCCACGTACGAATTCCGTAAAACTTGGCCGAGACAAAGGTTTTTAGAAATGGTTTCTAAAGAGTAAAAAAAATTACCATAATTCGTATTTTCCCGTAGTTTGTTCGGCTAAAAAATCGAGATCGAGAAGTAATGAAATAATTGAGTTATTTTTTGACACCCGTTTGTTTGCATATGCCATGAAGCCCCCTAGTTCTTACGCGTAGCGTTACTTAAACAACTGAACTGATATCTTCCTAAAGAAGATGTGTCTTGCATTGCGCGCCACTTCTTCACACAATGCCTTGCAAGACCTTTGATGAAAGTAGGTTTGGTGCATCTTCCCAAGCCCACGTCTTTGAGGCATGACATAAACTCTTCTTCATTTTTGTCTTGGCGCATGATGGTTGTCAGTTCTTGGCGATGCGTAATGGCTCGATCAAAGACAGGGAATTTGAACATAAACTGGCCTTCATCTAGAAAATTCGGTACTGGCCGTAGCTGAAGGAACTCTCCAACGATGACAATTTGGTTTTCCATCAATTGGACGATAGAACCTCGTTGGAGCAACAGCAAGATGGATGCGATTGGAAATCTCGAAAATTCTTTGGCTGGACATGGACGCCTCGCGTCCCAAATAATACAGTCTACATCAGCTACTCGCTCACGCACTACATTGTTCGCTACTGCTCTATCTACCACCAAGTTCCAATGTAAATCTGCTGTCTTAAGTCCATAGAAAGAATGTACAGTATAACACTTTATGTCTACCTTGTAGACTGTCGTTGCAATCCCGCTGGAGCATATCACGACTACCGATTTACCTTGATTTCTCAAAGGTTTTACGACCTCAGTCACGAGGAAGGATTTACCTGTTCCGGCTTGTCCAGAAATGAGGAAGTTGTGTCCAGCTCGAACGTGAGACAAAATTTCATGTTGCTCGCCCGCCTACACAACAAAATTACGATTAAAATCATGCGTTTTACGCTTATTTAATATACCATCCAAGTGCAATACTGATCGCAAAACATCTCTGCAACAAACTTACCTTAAATGTCAGCCGATTTAGGTTACAACAAAGGAACATCCCCGTGATCAAAGACAAAGTGTTGACCTTCTTGCCTCTCTTTTTCACACGTTGATAGTCTCTTCCTCGTGTTTTGACATACGTCGGGTCTTACCTGCGCCGTTCGCCGATTGGTTTAAAATTGGAAGCCGGTCGAATTATCTTGCGCTCCGGGGTAGATTCGGGAGTGAATTTAATTATAATTAATCTAATTAAAAACATCACAAGAAAGAGCATGTCAGAATGAATAAGTTTACAAAGTTTCGATAGGTTTAGTAAGATATTGAACGAATAACCGCTTTCCAAACATCTCAAAATTTACAAAGAAATCTATACTACAGGGGACATTTCTTTGCAGTTTTTGAATGTCTAGTTCATTTGCTACTTGTCCAAACCCTATCAAACTCCTGGAACTTACTAATTATCATATGCTCTTTCTTGTGATGGGGTTCGTGTCTTAATTGGATTAATTCTAAAATCTCGTTCCCAGTCCTTTACTCGTTTCCAAAGTGGCTAATTCACTTCATTTTAGTTTAATTCTTTACAACTAACCTAAACACATAACTTAGCCACCATAAAACCCTAAACCTAACCTTATATAGAACAATCCTCAGGGAAAAAAAAGAATTAATTATTATTACTTTCATTTTCCTTCTTCTTATTTTTTTCTTCAGTGCTATGATTTTTTTCTTCCAGGTCTCGCAGTTCGGTAACTGTTTGTAGTATTTAAACCTTAGCCTTGATTTCTTTTCAATTTTCGATTCCAGTCTCTGCTTTTTTTAATCGATTATACCCCCCAAGCTAGAACCTTGGTTTCTTGGCATTCGTTGGTACCCTATAAAACCCATTATTATTATTTTTTTAAAGACGTAGCTCTACAAAAAGCACATATTTTGGAAGAAGAAAGAATCAAAACAAAACAAAACAAAACATTCTAAATGAAATGGATATCAAAAGAAATCTTGTTCCTCAGAGAAATCAAATATTCCCGCCATGTTCATCAAACTAGTACTCAATCCCCCAAAATAAGAAGAATAAAGTACTCGGTTTTCAGCACCAGTTCGCTCATTTGCACCCATAAGTCTTTACAAACTGAGTTGGGCTGCCATCTTGAAAAATGTGCCCATGCGCACATCGTCCCAGGGAAGGGTGGTCTGGCCCCGACGTGTCCTGACCTCATCTCTATTCTGACCGGCTGTCTGACTTGAAACTCTTAATGCTCTTATAGTGCATGAGCCAGATAGGGTTGTCGGTACCACTCTGGGGGACAAAGGCTGTTATCACTTTTTGATAAGTTAGTGACCTATAGTTACCAAATATGTGTGATAGCAATTGATAGTGTACAGCTTTCTCTAGTTTTTGAAGGGGGAGGGGTGAGGGTATAAAATCTCACAAAATCTGCTATTATGACTAATGAAATTTATAAACCTCACCGATTAGATTGTAAAACATTTTTTTTCTACAACATGATTAAATTGTAAACATTAAAATATATAGTGGATTTGATATCTTTATTTCGCAATAATCGACCGCTGACCGACAGTATCAACCGCTGACCACGACATACTGTCGTCTTGTCAACAGGCATCATGTGAGGTAAGTTAGTCAATTATTCGACTTTTTAATATTGTTTTATGTCTAAAACAAAAACAAAAATGCCCTAAGCTTGCTGCTTAAACGTCTTTTAAATGATTTGACTCAAGCTGATCTGAGAAAACAAAAAAACCGTCTCATTTTTGCGAAATAATGATCTCTAGAATCACTGTAAGTTTTCAAAATGGCAGCTTTCTGAATTGACGTTTACACACCTTACAGTTCTTGTCCAAACCCTATCAAACTCCTGGAACTTACTAATTATCATATGCTCTTTCTTGTGATGGGGTTCGTGTCTTAATTGGATTAATTCTAAAATCTCGTTCCCAGTCCTTTACTCGTTTCCAAAGTGGCTAATTCACTTCATTTTAGTTTAATTCTTTACAACTAACCTAAACACATAACTTAGCCACCATAAAACCCTAAACCTAACCTTATATAGAACAATCCTCAGGGAAAAAAAAGAATTAATTATTATTACTTTCATTTTCCTTCTTCTTATTTTTTTCTTCAGTGCTATGATTTTTTTCTTCCAGGTCTCGCAGTTCGGTAACTGTTTGTAGTATTTAAACCTTAGCCTTGATTTCTTTTCAATTTTCGATTCCAGTCTCTGCTTTTTTTAATCGATTATACCCCCCAAGCTAGAACCTTGGTTTCTTGGCATTCGTTGGTACCCTATAAAACCCATTATTATTATTTTTTTAAAGACGTAGCTCTACAAAAAGCACATATTTTGGAAGAAGAAAGAATCAAAAGAAAACAAAACAAAACATTCTAAATGAAATGGATATCAAAAGAAATCTTGTTCCTCAGAGAAATCAAATATTCCCGCCATGTTCATCAAACTAGTACTCAATCCCCCAAAATAAGAAGAATAAAGTACTCGGTTTTCAGCACCAGTTCGCTCATTTGCACCCATAAGTCTTTACAAACTGAGTTGGGCTGCCATCTTGAAAAATGTGCCCATGCGCACATCGTCCCAGGGAAGGGTGGTCTGGCCCCGACGTGTCCTGACCTCATCTCTATTCTGACCGGCTGTCTGACTTGAAACTCTTAATGCTCTTATAGTGCATGAGCCAGATAGGGTTGTCGGTACCACTCTGGGGGACAAAGGCTGTTATCACTTTTTGATAAGTTAGTGACCTATAGTTACCAAATATGTGTGATAGCAATTGATAGTGTACAGCTTTCTCTAGTTTTTGAAGGGGGAGGGGTGAGGGTATAAAATCTCACAAAATCTGCTATTATGACTAATGAAATTTATAAACCTCACCGATTAGATTGTAAAACATTTTTTTTCTACAACATGATTAAATTGTAAACATTAAAATATATAGTGGATTTGATATCTTTATTTCGCAATAATCGACCGCTGACCGACAGTATCAACCGCTGACCACGACATACTGTCGTCTTGTCAACAGGCATCATGTGAGGTAAGTTAGTCAATTATTCGACTTTTTAATATTGTTTTATGTCTAAAACAAAAACAAAAATGCCCTAAGCTTGCTGCTTAAACGTCTTTTAAATGATTTGACTCAAGCTGATCTGAGAAAACAAAAAAACCGTCTCATTTTTGCGAAATAATGATCTCTAGAATCACTGTAAGTTTTCAAAATGGCAGCTTTCTGAATTGACGTTTACACACCTTACAGTTCTTTGTACTCGTTGCTAAAATTCTAAATTCTGCACTATATAAACTTTTAGGTAAAGACAGAGAAGTCTGCATTACATGTTTGTATTGTTTTAAGTCCTAAATAATCCGAGCACTTAATGTACAACATTATTCCAGATCGTTTGTTGTGGGATCTTCAAACACCATCAAACGTATCGTGTTTGAAGACTTATTTTGCCTCTCAGTTGAAAACAGCTACAGATAGCGCATTGTTATACTAAATACACCTGATTGAAATATTGTTGACACGTTCATAAACATAGAACATAGAAGGTAAGCCCGAAATGACACATGGGAAATCAATTAATTACATCTTGCTCTAGTTTGATTCAGTATTTAGTATCGAAAATGAAACAGTATCTTTGTTCATTCTTCATTCTTCATTTTATCATTTATGTCACGAGTTGACTCTGATACTTGCGTTACCCAACGAAAATATTATCGTTATTATAGGGTGAAAACGGGCTTCGTAGGGTGCGTGAAAGTAATTTGCCCAGAGATTTCTCTTTATGTTTCAAAAGGCAAATGTCTAATAAGGCTTCGGGTGAAAGTTTACGTTATTTCGAGAAATCGCACATGCCGAACCTTTACCGTGTTTTTACTATACAAAAAGTATAGCCTTTGTTTAGAATTTCCCCCCGCCTTCGTTATCATACAATTTGAATTCTTTTTTCATCAAGAAGGAAGAGAAATGTCTAAATATTACAGAGAAAATGTTTCAAAATTAATTTGTGGAACGGTTTTGTAAAGCGAGTCGATAATATTTAGGGTAAAAATATGCATAATTAGAAGCTGATTTAGCGGTAAATAGGGCTATAATGAAAATCCTTGTTTTCATCGAAACGATTAAATTTTTTTCAAAAACTAACTTCGCTCCGTTTAGTTTCTTACTATATTCTTTCGATACACCAAATATGAGCAAAATTGATTTTTCGACTACTGAAAAGGGATCTTTCAACGTTATTTTTAAGGAGAATTCCCATTGAAACCTTGAATGACGCCGGTTGAATGAAATAAGTATTCCTTCTCCATAAAGACAAGGCAAATTTCAATGTTTTCGTTTCCAATAAAGTATTTAGTGTCCTAGTTTACACTCATAAGAGCTGATCACAATTGAACACTTGGAAGTTGTTTGATAAGTATCGACTAAATAGTGTAACACAAAAGCCTGCACGTACGATAGAGTCAGATATCAAGACGAATTCTGTTTCATTTCTCTAATCGTACCTGTAATACCAAACCTTGATATCCAAGGGAACTTCAGTAAACGAACCAAGAAGATGGAAGCCGCCTAGTAAGAGTTAACATATAGCGGAGTGAAGCGGTTTATCCTGCGTACAAAGCGCAGATACATACGTTCAGCACTGTTACCTTCTACGGGAACTATTACCGATTTTGTCTCAATTGTTCTTGATAATAACAAAGACCAATACATATAGCAGAGACTTACCAAGTTTCAGCGAATAACTAGTCAGTGTCGAGAAATTAGCGACCAAATATCGCTTTAGAAGACTCCTGGCAAACCAGACTCAAGGCAAACCCCAAATGCACGATTTTGATATTGCAAAACATTACACCTCAGCATGCATATTTGAATACCTGAAGGGACAGGTCACCTCTTGTGAATGAGAGGCGTTACAACATTATATTCTTGAATTAACGAAATTATCATCAACGAAATTACGTTATTGCGCAAACGTATTTTTTTGATCTTTTTGATTAATTCCAAAAGGAAATCATAAAGCTTTGAGCAAAAAGGTTGATGTATAATACACGCTTGAATTTGGCTAAAAACGACTTTTTACTATAAACTGATAAACATCCAAGTCAGTGGCCCTAAATTAATAGCTCTCAGTATGTACTATACACTATATAATATTATCATTAGATAATATCATTTTGTTTGTTTTTCATTTTGACAGGTAGTACACAATTTTCGCTAATATATCTGACTTTGCAGTCACTCTTGGTTTCTCACCATCACCAGCCAGTAGAGCGACCACACCCTTACTTCGTTGTGGACTTTTTTCAGGGTGGCGTAACTAAGCCCAGCGCGTAAATAAAGGATTTTTTCACAAATAAATCATTGAAATATAAAATAGTTTTCCGTTTTTAAATATGATAAATGATTTTCGATAATACAATACTGGTACTAACAAGCACTAGCACTTCTACAAGTGATTCACGTACGCCTTCACCTTTTCCTCAGCCTTCTTCTGAACATCATAGACTCGGAAAAGTATTGTAAGCCCTACTGCTACAACTTTGGTGCGATAATTTCACTTGCTTAGCTAGAGTCCACGCATGCGAGAACAGTATGGGAGAAAAGTGGTCTGCAAACTGAAGAAAGTGACCAGTGCTCAATATTAATGCAAAAGAAAGATCCAATACTTGAAAGAGAAATATAAAGATGAAAAAAATTAACCTACCAATGACCCCAGTGAAGAATCGTGTAATTCTAAGACATCCAATGGCAAGAAAACCGATCAAACAGCCAAGCACCTCCAAAACTTCTAAAGACCTTGGTGGGAATGAAACTAAGGAAGATGACGATGATGATCTTGATAAAGAGGTATTTGCCTTAACAAAGAAAACCAAGAATAAAGAAAGAAAGATCGATCCATTGTGGCCAGCTTGTTGACACCAAGCGGCTGGTTGTCATACGAAATGGCGTCAGGTTTCCAATTCCTCTTTGTATATTGGAAAAAAAGCCGCACAACTTGGATTTAGCTTTAATAAATATGTTTTCAGAGCTGTATAACCATCGGTGGGAGAGGATGTCTTGTACATCCAGACAAGGGTTTCATAACTCTAGATATCGTCAATTCCTTCAGGATGGTTCTTTGTTGACTCTTCGTGAGTCATAGTAGCAAAACGGCGATTGCTGATGACATATGTTTGGAAACTAAAGCTTGGTTTCTTCAAATCCCTCTGGCCTTCTCGACCTTCGAGTGAAGTATGGAACCACACATTTCGTGAAAGACCAAGAGGACTGGAATGGGTAGGTCTTGATTTTCGATTGCTGGCTTGTGTTGGGTATTTTCGTTCCCTTCACGCTTTAGTTGCTTTATATTTGCATCTAACATTGTGTTACACTGGTAAAACAACAACAATAATAATAATAATATTGGTTTAATGATAGCATTTCTATCCAAACGAACGAAGTAACTTATAAATATATATATAATGAACTACAGCCCTTTGCAGAAATCCTGTAAATCAAGTATATCAGTATATCCATATATTGGGTGCATCATGAGTATACGATATAATGTAGTAGAAAACAGTTTAAAGTTTTTGGCTTGGGTAACTTCTCGTCTGACATTTGCTGGAAGACCATTAAACAGGTTAGCACAATCATCTTGGAAAGTTCCTTTTTGAAGTGGTATCTTTAATAGAGGTCTGCCAGGATTATGAACTTCAAGCTGTAAGTACTCAGGCCAAGCGAGTTCGCACATCGCTTTGTGCGTGAAGCGCAGAAGATGGAATTCAGTTTGTTCATTCACCGGAAGCCAGCCGATCTGCAGCACGTCTTTCTCACTATGTCGTATTTTGGATCCGCTGTTACTTTTAGGTAAATATTCAGGAAGTGGATAGCGTACAGTATCACCATAGTCAAGTTTCGAGAGAAGAAGAGAATTGTTTTTGCGAAAACTTGAGGCCTTTGTTAAACTTTAGGTTAGCAGTAAAGACTACCTAAATAGCATTTTAAGAGGATTTAAAGAACAGCAAAATATAGGGAAAATGTCTTTATTAAAACTGTGATAGTTCTGCTCGTAACGTAAGCGAATAGAAAGGCAAAATGCGAATGTCAGCTTTTGTTAGTTGCTTAGTGGGGTCAAAAAGGTTATGATTAGTTGGCAGTAAATGTGACTTCCGGAACATTCCATGGAAGGCAACGAGGAAGATAGCCCAGAAAGAGGCATCCAGGCTATAGGTAAGATTAAGTTGGCAACGCAGTTTGCTTAAGATGTCAGGAGCTATAGGCTGTTTCTGTGCAGGGGTTAGCCCTTTTTTAAAAACGGTTAAGGCCGGTCAACAACGATTTGAGTGGCCAGTTGTTAAGTAATCGATTGGGAGCCCAAATTCTTTGTGCAGGATACCTATGATATTAAGGTAGCTCCGCACTGACTTAAAGTTTGTACAAGAAAAGCGGCATATTGAAGCAGGTGAGTTGCATGGACAGGAACTGGATTGAAGCAGGTGAGTTGCATGGACAGGAACTGGAGGATAACCGATGTAGTGGCAAAAACGAAGATAGGTGTGTTTTGTGAGACCAGAACTTAATGACTTCCTGTTGAAGCTGTTGAGCTAGTTGTGGATCGCGTGCATCTGGAAAATATGAAAAGGTTACTATGAGCCGACATGTGCTATTGTAAATTGGTGCTATCAGCAATAGCTGGTTGCAATTGTGAACATAGATAGCCATAAAACTGTAATTATAGTTGTGGCTGGTGCAATCTAGTCCTGCAATATAAACAGCGGTTATATGGAAATTATGTTGCAGTAGTACCCTTATTGATGATATGAACAGCCGCTTGGTTGTCACTGTGGATAATAACCCGGCGATGTTTCCATTGTGGGGCCCAACGTTTGGCTGCTAATATGATAGCAAGGGTTTCTTTATGGTTGATGTGCAAAGTGTCCCACTGGGGATTATCAAGCGTAAAGTTATGATAAAATCAATCTCCTCGGAAATAGCCACTTGCTGCGATAGGGCACGCATCTGTCATAACGTCCATGGTTGGGCGTTTGTCAAGAAAAACTTTAGAGCCATTAAAAAGTTTAATAAACTTTATCCACCAGCAGATGTTCTGTTTGAAGCCAGAGTCTAAAAAGATGTGCTTTGTCGGATGGGAAGCAATAATCAGATCTAGTATGCAGTGAAGAAAAGTTCTACCAGCGTAGATTACGCGGCAAGCCCAGTTTAGCTTGCCAGCAAGGCTTTGCAGCTGCTTTCGCGTTGCGTGACGCTTGTGTTGAAAAGAATTGCCAAGAGTGTGAAATTCGTTCAGTTTGTCCTGCGGTAATGTGAAAGTGCAGATGTTGAGTCTATCTGGACGCCAAGTCGTTGTGTCGGTGCCACTAGTTTATGCGAGCTGAGTTCAAAGCCAAGGTCTATGGGCAGGGATGCTGGTGTATCGTATGCGCGAGTACATTCTTCCAAAGTTGGGCCTATGATAAGGAAGTCATCTAAGTAAACAACAATGTCTTGAAAGCCGCGTCTTGAAAGCCGCGTCCCAATCGAACTGATTGGGCTAAGCAATGGAAGATTTCGGGACTTGATGTGGCCCCGAACGGTAATCTGGCATCATACATGTATGTATCGTGATCATTCCCAGTGAAGTGCCACTTCAATCCCGTCGCAGTGTAATTCGCTGGATGGATAGGCACCGAACTGAAAGCATGTTTTAAATCTATCTTAGCCATGAAATAGTAGGAATGCAAAGGTCGAAGAGCCTCATCTAGAGTTTGGTACTTGAACGAATTAGTAGTAATATCGTGTAAGGTAAATACTGCTGTACATCTAAGCTGGAGGGGAGCTTATTACTAGCTAGCAGATTGTAAAAAATACGAGTGTTAGCTACCATCCATTGTTGCACGGTTACATGCTCTAATTTCGGCTTTTTGGGCCCATAAGAAACAACTAATTTTATTGCTGCCACCATCTGAAAATGTTCGTTCCTCGTCCCGGGGGACGATATTGTCAACAAAGTCAATGACTCTTAATACTTTCTCACCCTTGGGAAGTTGTACCGGTCGTAAGAACATCTCTGAAGATTTGTTCTCCAACCATGTGCTTGGTGGTGTGGCTCCCTGTTATTATTGAAGTGTTGGGGACAGCTGAATATTTTCTGCAAACGCGGGGATCCCTTGTGATGCGGTGCCTGGGTTCAACAGGCCATCCAGCGGTGTCTGAAGTGAAGGTAGCTCTATGCTGGCCAATTGCTTAACTGTGGATGCGCCAGGCGGTTGGACTGTTGGTGGTGTTCTAAACTGACGTTCAAGTTGAACTTTCTTTGCTTCTATATTCTGACGCATTGTGCGTACAAGCTCTCTTTTTTTACTTTTTCTTCTTCTAAACATAGATTGCTGTACTCGTCCTCTAAAGACTTTAGGGTTTCGTCTATGTTTTCCTCTTCTATCGTGTCGTCTTCCTCGTCGTTAAGGTCCGCCTTGGTTGCGGTCGGTCCTTCACATAATTTACCTGGGATTTCCCATTGATGGCGGTCGAGGGGTTCTTTACAACCAGCACATTTCCCGGTTCGTTTTATCGTGATTTCGTCCTCAGCTCCAGACATTTTGTTTTACGACTGTAAAACTGCGATAGTTCTGCTCGTAACGTAAGCGAATAGAAAGTGACTAAAATCGTGCCTGACTATGACGCATACCGCGTGCAAATTACTCAATTCCTTAGTACAAACTTGTACTGCTTGTACCCCCTGCGTCTGCTGATCCCGAGATAATGGTATTAATATTCACATTAAATATAGCCAAAACGATTTCCTCAGTTGTTACCAATTGCTTGTATATGCAGTCATGATCGTATATGAGCTGTATTGGCATTGTTAGCCTTTGTAGCCGGGCCTGGATGGATTGGAAAATGGAATGCGAAATATGGTATTAAAAGCTCATACAGCTATTTCAAAAAACGTTGAAAACTGAATACTGCATACTGAATAGTGCATACCACGAGCAAAGGGCATTGTGGGCCTCCTTATTTTGAAATAAAAAGTTAAATATACAGCGATTTGTTCGCCATATGGAGCTAGTATATTGTTTCTGATGGAATACACAAAAAATAAAATAAATTATTATTATTTATATTACTTTAGACAATATTACACGAGTCCCAAAATGGAATACACTATTTAGAATGCAGTATTCAATATCAACGTTTCTTGAAATAGCTGTATGAACATAATTAAATAAATTAATACACCAACAATCAAAGAAATAAGGCTTTAATATACAGTATGCGTACCAATCCTAGTAAACCTTGACAACACATTGCTCTCAATACAAAATGTAGTATGAATGTCCATATAATATATGTATTATAAATTGAACCACACCTAAAAACGCCTGCAAAAGGAGGCTGACAAAGAAACTACAACTTTTAAAATTATTGGGGAATGTTCTCAGTGCACAATTAAAATAGTATTTGTATAATATAAACCAACTAGCACATTACCTTAAGTAAGTACGGTAATGCAAGAGCAACTGTTTATCACTGATGATCTAATGAAAATAAACAAACACAATTGCTCTTGTGTAAGTCAATTATTTAGTAAAAAAAAGTTTGTAAATCAATAATCAATAACTTTAGCTTTTTTACGAGAAACAAATCCGTTTCGTCCGTCATCTTGATTCATCACTTTCACGATGCAAAAACAATGGTTATCATGGTGATTTGTTACTCACAATCTATCACTGACTGGACATGTAGTAGGAAGCCAATCAGATTGCAGGATTTGTGATAGTATGCTAGTTGGTTTCTACTAGAATGATCTTATTTTACCTGTGAAATAGACATTGGTCTAATAATACACATTGGTACATACACTGTAATCCCATTGTGCACTTTTGACTATTAGACACCGACTTTCGATTTTATTTCACAAGTTAACTAAAATCGCTAAAATAAATATTAGAGTGCGAACACTAAAACCGTGAAACAGTACAAACTAGTTAGTGCTAAATAGCACCAATGGAACAATAGAAAACAAAAGACATTGCACTATTTAGTGCTAATTAAAGTTAGCACTGTTTCACGGTTTTAGTGTTTGCACTCTAGTTACATATTACAGTATAAGCTAAAGTCTAGTCATCACGTTCTTAGTTGTCCAAGTTAGGAGCCCAGTGTGGTATGTCTTCAGGGCATTGTCTAAAGGACAAAACACCCTTTCTGGCCCTCTTAAGGTGACTCCGTTATAATTCTCAGCGCACTCGTCTATGACAAACTTTGGGCCATAACTTCCTCTGCTTTTATGCAATTGCTTTTAAACATTGGCAACAATTAGAGCTATCATTCACCTATAATACAATATAATTCGATTGCACTGCAGAACATTTTTTTAAATAATATTAGAACCTAAGTAAAGTCAATGTTTTGGATAAAATTGGATCTTGCGAAAAATCTGTCCGTTTTTTTTGGATGAAAGATTTAGAATCACTTTAGATTCACATAATTCATAACCTGACCAAGTTTTAGCAAAATCGTTGGAGCTAAAGTACGGCCGCATGAAGGCCACCATGTATTAAGCACTGGAATTATCATGCGGCCGTGCTTTAGCTCCAACGATTTTGCTAAAACTTGGTCAGGTTATGAATTATGTCAATCTAAAGTGATTCCAAAACTTTCATCCAAAAAAAACGGACAGATTTTTCGCAAGATCCAATTTATCCAAAACATTGACTTTACTTAAGTTCTAATATTATTTAAAACAATGTTCTGCAGTGCAATCGAATTATATTGTATTATAGGTGAATGATAGCTCTAATTGTTGCCAATGTTTTATGCCAATTGCATAAAAGCAGAGGAAGTTATGACCCAAAGTTTGTCATAGACGAGTGCGCCGAGAATGATAACGGAGTCACCTTAATAACCCGCTTTTGGGAACATGGAGATTGAGACTTTTTCAAAGCTTCATCAAGCTTCTCTTTTCTCGTTCTTAACCTTTCACTTTGCCAGGGCAATTCCATGACAATGTAAGCTGAAACTACAACATGATCTTCTGCATCCTCCTCAAACTCTGATTCGTCTGATGAGATACAATCGTCTTGCAAAATCAAAAGCCATTTTTGAATATTTGTACGTACTATACTGAAGTATATAAGGGAATATTTATGCACTGTAGTAATTTTAGTCCGGCTTGAATCAGTCGTAGACTGTCGTAAAAGTCGGTCTGTTCGCTCTTTGTCGATTCTGATTTTCGCTCACGTAGAACGAACTTTGACGGCTTCTGCTTACCTTGAACATACACGTATATATGAATAAGAATTGCACATATAGATTATGGTGGTGTATAATAAGGTATAATATTTACTAATGTTGTTATAACACACTAACTTTAAAAAGCACTGTACTAGCATTTCCATGAATTTGTTGCGGTCCATTATTGTTGTCCACTTCAGAAGCACTAGGAATTTGTTGCGGCCCATTATTGTTGTCCACTTCAGAAGCACTAGGGATTTGTTGCGGTCCATTATTGTTGTCCACTTCAGAAGCACTATGAATTTGTTGCGGTCCATTATTGTTGTCCACTTCAAAAGCACTATGAATTTGTTGCGGTCCATTGTTGTTGTCCACTTCAGAAGCACTATGAATTTGTTGCGGTCCATTATTGTTGTCCACTTCAGAAGCACTAGGATTTTGTTGCGGTCCATTATTGTTGTCCACTTCAGAATCACTAGGAATTTGTTGCGGTCCGTTTTTGTTGCCCACTTCAGTAACACAGGGACTGTTACCATCAGTGCTGTTTGTGGTTGGCAGATATGTATTCACGTTTGGGTAGACATCTGGCACAGGACAACTGTGGAAAGTGTAGGACAGTGAGTGTGAAGCCCATGTATTAAACACAACATGAGCAACCTTAATTAATATTAATTTATTATTGTATTTTTAGGTTATTTTTCTCAATTTTATTTTCTCTTTTTTTGCTTTACGTAACGTAATCTCTTGAATTCTATATCACCAATAATACACAACATCAAAAAGGTGCCAAAGTAAAATGAGATTTTGCAAACAACTTAATAAACGTGCCTGGGACTCGGTTCGGCCACATACAACATTATCTCTCACAATTTTAGTTGCAAACATCATAAATCGGTATGTGATTTAATGTGTTTACATGTGTAGTGCACACAATATTTTTACCTACTTTTCATCATCATTGTGGTGAGTGCCAGTAGACACTGCATTGTGCATGGCATCACCATTGAAGCTACCAATGAAGTTAGGTAAGTTATAATCATGAGGAGTAGCCACCAAAGTGGATTCAATATCTTCAATCCTAAGAATTGAATATCTGGATCGTAAGGTCACATGAGAAGACCACTACTCTCTTCCTCAGCATAAAGCACTTGATCCTGAACTTGATATACTTGAGTATTTGGCAAATAAGGTTTTCTAGGTAACAGACCAAGACTTAAGTATTCAAGATTACTAGAGAGTGAACCAATCCAGTCATAAACAGCAATTAAGGTATCTTGCATGTTAAAGAATCGGCTCACTCTCCGTAATTCTCCATGCTGAACTGCTAGCCTTACCCTTGGAAATCCTTCCACTGGTTCAGGAGGTACCCTCAATTCTCTTGACAATCTAAGTTGTTGAAGCCTTGATACTTCATCAGCTTTCAGTTGTAACTCTCTTGTCTTGTTTTCCATATTCAGTTTATCTGTGTGAGAGGAAATTTGATATAATATTTTTTTCAAGTACAGGGTCAAATGGGCATTTGTGGTGTAGACTGGTGTGACTTTGTTGTATACACCAAAAAGGGTTTGCTCATACAACGAATAGTCTTTGTTGCGTACTTCTTCCCAAAAGCACATGGTTTATTCGTAATTTATGCAAAAAGAACATTAACATAATTACAGAATGCGGGAATGACGTAATCGACTATAAAAGTAATTAAAATGTATACAACACTCCCGGGGTTGATCAGTAACCTCTGATCAATACAAAATACTCTAAATGAACTCTAACATGTTCAGTGTTCGAAATGTTTCAATAAACGTATAATGTCAACAAACTTGAGTGTCCAATGCTCTGAAACTGGACTATGTGTAACTTAAGTGTACTATACAGTGTCTATTGACTGTACTTCGAGTGGTTTAAGGTGCTGAATCGTTCGTCGCAGACTAGTTGAACGCTTAATAGAGGACCCCTTAATAGAGGTTTGACTGAATTGGGTGCATTATGGGTGATAATATTTTAGAATTTGTCCACAAAATATGCATCATTAACTTACAAACAACAAACTAGAGACTAAAACGCATAACATTCTAAAGTTTTCACCTATGTTCGTTGCTCGCATAGAACAGCATTTAGGGGACATTTTCAATTACCCATAATGCACCCGTTAATCCCTCTTAAAGCGGTTTGACGCTAGCAAAGGCGGTAAAACTATTTAGAGTAATGTTTGTTTTAGTGTTTCGTTTCTTGTTTGTAAGGTTTTCTTCATTTATTATATAATCACTAGCCTGAGGCAAATAATTGTTACTAACAGTATGTGGTTCTAATTGTGAACGGTTCTAATTGTGATTGAACATTGTTCAGTTAATGTGTACCCTGGTTACCAGAGGCTATTATTTGATCTCTCTCTAAACTCTATGAGAGCGCCTACGGCTCGAGAGAGAAAAAAATAATAGAAACTGATAACCAGGGTACACATTAACTCAGTGATTCTACCTCGAACTCATGACTAAATAGTATATACCTTCCCGGGCAATTGCAGTTGGGGTGCAGATTGCGCAATTGCAAGGTCACGCGACAGCCTTAAGCTACCACGACAACCTTGCTATCATATATTTTTGGAATCTACGCATGATAAGCTTCAATTTGATGTATGGTAGTCTTTGCCACCTCGAGTGGTACCGAAATCCGACTTGGCTCATGGACTATAAATGTTCTGAAGGAGCCATCACTCAAAAATAACGGGCCATATTATATATGTGTATAGTTTATTTTACAGGTCTTCTGATAGGGTGCGAAAAACGTCAATTATGCAGGAAATTGTGCGCATTGTTTCGTGGGATAACCGAACATTTTTCTGGCTTTCACTGACTTCTACTCGAATAAAATAACTATGAAAAGTGCTACTATTCTTGTATGTACTTGTCCAGATCGAAAGTCATAGAAAAGGAATATTTTTTTGCCATGTGACGATAATGAGCAATACACGTTCTTGCATCTCTTGCTTTACGCTCAGTTTCAAATCTCTCTGTATAACGTTGTTTGAATTTATCAGATCGGCTCTAACAAACTGATTAATACTAAGTCAAAATTCGTTCCCTTAAGTTGGAGTTTTTAAAGCTGTCACAATTTAGCTTAAGGTTCCTAAAAGATAACAATGTCAGAAATTGTAATGTGCCCCTAAGGCCCCAAAGAGAATATTGTTTTGCACTGTACAATCTAAAAACGTGCCAATGGCGCACGTCCTTTCCAAACACTGATTAACTGAACAGAGTTCACAATTAGAACCGTTCACAATTAGAACCGTTCACAATTAATTAGAACCAAATACTGTATAACATAGTTCATATTATCGCGCGATCAAATTCATTAGCGCCAAGTGCAAATGTTTTCACCACGCGACGAAGAAAATTTGTCTTAGCAAGGAAGGCAAGGAGTCTCACTGCAGGGCAAAAAATCAAAGTTTAATACGAAAATGGAGAACATTAATTAAGATCGTTTTCCTAATTATATAACTTTCCAAATCGGAACAACGATTGTTTCAGTAAAATATGCATTCAATCGCAATTAAAATTGTGTTTCTGGTCATTCCTTATTGTCGCTATGTTATAAAAGAATTGGTTCATGCTTTTAGCTGTGCATCTATCGAATTATGGATGCACTTGGGAAGTTTGGAGCACTCGAGCAACTAGAGTAACTCTTACCCTTCTCTTGTGCTCTCCAAACTTCCCAAGTACATCCATAACTTGATAGACGCACGCTAAGCATGAACCAATTCTTAATTTTTTAGTATAATTTTAGACTTGAATATCACAGAAAAGACAAAAATTAACTTGAAATGTTTTACTTTTTCTTAATCATGGGGTGTACAAAAACGAACCTCATAATCACTGGACGGTCGACCAATCAGAGCGTACAAAACTGTATTCAAGGCTACAATTATACTAATACTTATTGTTTATCCTTTGATGATGTAAATTTTACATTGGCATATAATATGCCATACGTCAATACGGATGACTTTTTTCACTTTATATACGTGATTCCCCAAGAGTTCACACATTGTTTCCTTTTTTGTAGTCCTGCTATACACGAGTTTGTTCTTCTTACATGCCTCTTTGAGGACTTTCATTTGTAAATGTTTTAACTGCCTGACTTGCAGGTAAAACATTGCAACCATTGAGGCCTGTGAGTGGGTGAGCTGTAATAAAAAAGAAAGAAATACAAACAGTAAATATATTCTAATACATTGATGATTCAAATCGTAGAGATCATGAGTACATGCAATGGAAATTCATAAATACATGTAATTATAATTATTAATAATATATTGTCGAAGTGGTAGGGATGATCGGCGGTCGATTTTGAAAACGACCCTAAAAGGTACGCATAAATTAAAAGAGCTGTTGAAGCCATGTTGATTTTAACCCCTAAAAGGTACGACCATATATGATTATTATTATTTATTAAAATTTGATAAATAGACACTTGGGTGCATCAAACACTTTGTTTCTCGAGACTAGTTTGCAAAGCATCGTCATATAGTCATGCCTATTTACCATAAAATTGTAATCAGTTATATATAATTTTCATAAATGTACATCATTTTATGAACAGTAACATATAATAATAATATAACATAAAGCAGACATTTCACGCTGGGCTAAAACAGTACTGAAATCCGCGTTTTTTAATAACTTTTTACAATGTAGTCGGATCAATTTCAAATTTCAAAGCCCAGAATGTTTGTTCTCAAATTAAAACAAGTACGACACTTGGCGACGTTAACGACCTCTCACACTTGTAATAATGTCAAACCCTACGGCCGTCGTCTTCCATGCTTGATGGTACTGATGATGATGCTGATGGTGATGCTGATGATGATGCTGATGATCTTGTTCTTCTTTCCGCTGATCGCAAAACTCCATCACAGCATTTTGGTCTTCCTCGCGTAAGTGAAAGTCATCTGTTTCGTCTGCTATTGTTAGGTTGACTTTGCAGATTACCAAATGAGCCGATAAATTGATGACTTGGGCTTTTTCTGCAATGTAGTTGTAAATTCTGCAGTCCAGTTGTTCAGAAATGGGAGAATATTGAGTGACAATAAACTCCAGTGCAGGTGGCCTATTATCCAAATCAACTGGACGAATATATTCCACGAATCCACGGGTTCCTTTCTTGCGCATCCGCTGTATACGGCCAAATACAAATTTATTTGGGTTAGTTGAACAAAAAAAAGTGCAATCATCAAACAGTCCGACATCGTTATTTGACGCTGTGTTGGAATTCTGTCCTCTGGAAATCGTGCTGGCATCTCGTATTCGCTTCAGACGATCTGTTGACAAGCCTGGATTGCTTCTCAATTCTGCGATAATAGTACTTTTGTATCTTCTTCCGACTCCTGGGATAACAATAGTTGGACTGGTCTTCTTGTCTTGATTGGTTCTTTCTAAATCACAATTATCTAACAAGGGGTTAATGACATGGCGTACGTCACCAACTTTATCAGGGACTAAACCGGGATCTGGACATTCATGTTCTTCCTCTTCTTCATCCTCTTGCATTCTTCTTCTCATTTCCTCCTGTTCCTCCTCTGTTATCATATCCTTCAACGACTCGTTAAGATTTACGTATTCCATTGGTTTATAAACCAATCCTTATCATCATCATCTCCACTATCTCGACTGTCAACGTCATTATGCTCCTCATCAGGTTGCATTCTTAATTATCTTGCAAGACTTTGAGCCATCTTCACTCCCTCCTTCCAAGCTTCCACAACTTCATTTTCTGTTGGGTATATTGACAGGTTTCTTGTTGGCTGCCTTTCTTCTGGTGGAAACTGCTTATCCCAGATAAAATCGTTATTGTGCTTTCGCTTTGGGAACCGTATATTTGGATTGGTTACTCTTATTTCTTGAAGGCGATTCATGTATCTGAGATTGGTATGCATATCAAGGAATGTATAATTATGCCTGTTTAGCACAAAGCTACCGTTTTCGCTGAAATATCTTTCGCAACAATCTGTTCCAGTTAGATGCAGTGGACATTCTAAATTGGGATGTTCGTCTCTAAAGTAAGATATGAGAATAACGGCAAAATGACAGGAGAGCAATACATCTTGGAAGCATTCTCTGGTAAGAAAATTGTTCTTCAAGCAATAGCCATCAGTAACAATAATCCAGTTCCTCCATATACTGTAGAAGATTGCTATGAAGGATGCATATTTCACTCTTTCTCGAAGAGAAGACTGAAGACTGAAGAAAATCTCGGTATAATGCCATGTCACGTACAGAAACGCCCATGTTCCATAAACAGAGAAGATCTTTGTGTACGCCATTACCACTAGAAATGTCAAGCAAACACTTTTGGACATACTTGAATTTCAGACGTTGAACAACTTCCCACTTTTGGCGATCATTACGATTAACATCATCGGCGCGAAGGCCGTGCACCGTCGGCATAAAGGACTGCACGATGGTTCATGTGAGCTATGTATCTTCCCAGACGTAAGATGCGAGTGGGATGGTCTAGAGGGTTTATGATTTTCTTGTCGTTGTGTATGCTGTCCTGATCGTAAAGATCTTTTATCGCCCTCTTTCCTTCTGGTGTCAATTCTTCGGTCACAGACATCAAAAAACCCAAATCAAAGGGGACTGGGCGGTAACGGTTTCCATGGTCTCCGATAGCTTGGTTAAGCATTAGTTTTCGTCGTCGAGTGTCTCCATCAGAGGCATGCCCGAGTCCTGGGCCAAGAACAGGATCTAACACTTGTTCGCAAATCGTATCAAGTAGAAGCCACTGATGAAGAACTTCATTATGAGTAAAACGATTGCAGTTCGCCTGAAGAAGCAGAACAATTCTCGGAAGACTTTTATGGAGGGGATTGATCATTATAACGCGTGCGTGGGTAGCTACTTGACAGGTTTGAAATGCCTCTTGAAGACGATCATTTGCATCTTCATCATCCCCAACTTTGATAACAAATTGATCTTTGCAAATGTGGTCTTGGCCCTTTTTTCCACAGAAGCCCCATACTTCATCCACATCAGGTTTATACTCAGGACGTGGGATGATGGATGTTTCGTCCTCTGCCTTGATGTACGGAGTCATTTCTTTGATGGACAGGCATTTTTTGGCTTTCTCGTACAAATTTCTTATTGAAAGAATGTTCTCTTTGTGTTTATCTAACATATAAGAAAATACTTTCTCTCTACGCCATCCCATTGTAGTATGTAGGTGTGGTCCATCCAAATTTGAAGAAACGAAGTCACACAAACGTGGTCCGCCTAGAGTAAGTAAAACTTCATAGAAATCCTGTGTTGTTGTGTTGTATCGTTTCCCCTGTTTCTTTCGTTGCAGATTTTCAGATATTGCCTGTAAAAGGTTGAGGAGACCTGGTTTATCTTTCAATTTTCCTTCTTCAAAGGCATTGGCAATATAATACCCAATCGCGCGTATGTCTCCTCTCCTAGACCATTCTTTAATGTTGTCTTTCAGAGATAATATTGTAGTTTTCAGTCGTGCCATTTTACTACTTAAAAAGAACAACTTACTTTTCAGTAATTCCAAGTGTTCTTTCGATTCACGGAGGTCTTCGACTAACTGTTTATGCGATCGGTATATATATCTAGTTTTATCCGGGCCAGACTCTTTTGCGTCCAAGGTGTGGCGGCGTAGACGTTGACGGAAAGACTGGATTTGTGGAATTCGAGCGCAAGACGAACACATGTTATTTTCAAAGCTACCAGAGGCAGTTACTCTTTTACAGTCTTGGTGGCGAAATGTTCCTTTTATTGCATATTTAGTGAAATATGGTTCAGGATACCATAAAACTTCACCACCGTCCAACGAAAGATGAGCAATATCCAGTAAAATATTCGGATTGAATGAATCTTTTCCATAACTGAGGTTGTCAAGGTGATAGCCACAACAAATATCTGCTGGAGGTCAAGTAAAATTTGACTTTGAAGGTCCAGGAAGGTTAAACATAGAATCTTGGGTGCTCTGCTTTTTACCCTTTGCAGCGTTCCGATGTTCCTTTGATTGTAGATGTGTACGAAGGTTGTTCTCAAAGGAACCATGTTTGGGATTCATCTGAATAATGCCATTGATGCCTAAGCAATATGAACACCTGATGCTCCCCTCTCTATTCTGGAAACAGCCTGGTGCGATTGACCAACGCTAATTTCCGTGCATCGTTAATCTCAAGATCAGCTACACTTTCCGATTGGATCTTGTCGCGGCCAGATACTGATATCACATTGGTTTTGTGGGTGGCTGTCTCAAGGAAGTGCCTCCTTATACGATAGAGTCGTTTTCGTATGAGTGGAAAGTAGCTACGGTACGGTTCGTGCTGTACCGTGACCATATCGCGCCATCATCATGCCGTATCCAAGCATTCTGATTGATTGAGCGATAATTGTGTACGCTGTGATTGGTTGAATAGATGTCTTCGATTCCGTACCGTGACCGTAACTCCGTGCTGTAGGTTTCCCACTCATACGAAAACGACTATATAAGCTGCTCTTTGGCATACTTGGTTGAATCAATATATTACATATAGAGCAATGGACTTTTATTTAGATTTGCACGGAACACCATAGATGTTTTCGTGTTCAGGCAAAAGCTCTTTACACAGCTTTTCATAGATCGAAAGCTTCCTTTCCATATCATTGTCTTCGTGATCAATCTAAAGAATAATATGTATGAGTTATCTATATGTAAATATAGCAGGCGATAGCGTCTAAAACTCCACACAAGTGAACACTCGGACGAGTGAACAAATGATAATAGAAGGAAACAAACAAAGCGAAAAGGATGAAAGAACAGTAGATAGATAGATAGACAGACAGACAGACAGACGCTATAAAATTAAATACTGATATATGGTACTGGCCTTGACAAGATAAAATCCTCAGCCATTGGTTATTTGTTCCAATTCACTATGTGTAGTATTGAAGATAAATAGATGTTTTACTTTTTGATATTTAGAGCGGTTTCCTGTTTGTGTGTCTACATCGTAGTCTGTGTCATCCTCTGATACTTCGTTGTCTTCTTCAGAGCATTCTTCACTTGTGCGTTTTGTTGAAGAATTCTTGTTGGAAGTTGGATTGGAAGCAATACTCTTAACTGAGTTATCTATCAATCTTTTTCTTAGCTGTCTTGTTTCTTCATCACTAAGTATATGTGCTAATTGAAGGTCCTTTACTGCCTGAAGTGCCGGTTTAAGTGGTGTTTCAGCAGCTATCACATTCTCCAAAATGTAATGCTTTGCGTTTTGGAATTCAGAATCTTCCAATAAGCCCTCATCTAGAAGTGCCTTGCATTCTAGTAATGTTTGTTTCGATTGATCCATCACCGATGCCATGGCCAAGACCACGAGACCCAACGCACTTTAGTAGCCGGCCTGGCCTGTCAAGCCCGGCTCTCAAGCAATTGCAATATCATCTGTCATATGATCTCAATACTAATTGGTGCATTGTGTTTACTGTCTAAAAGCCGGGCTAAAAGCGTTCTAGTTTTCCCCGAACAGTGACTTTAATAGTATGAATTCAAGTAGAACAGAAAAATCGTTTGATACCGGTGCGTCAAGTGAGAAACTACTTGAAGAAGAGGCGAGTACTCAAGAAGACCAGGCGGGAGACCAGGAAACCTTTGAGACATTGATTTATGCAACTGTTAAGGGCTTTTGTCCTTTTGTGGTTAACATTGGATATAAATTTAATGTTAGCAAGAAACGAGGAGAAAGGGGCAATGCACTGCGAGTACATAATAAAAGAGGCCAGCTCGGCCATTTACAAAAGGAATTAGTGCCAATTCTGTGGCCCGTAGTAACACTGATATCAGAATGGTAAGTCGACAATTAAATTAGACGGATAAGTTCTGGCTGGGCTTTATTAGTAACAGGAGACCAAACAAGTAAATGCTAGCTTATAATGTGCTTTTATGGATATTCATCAGTTTAATCAGAGTTTTCTTTAACAAATA
Organism: Actinostola sp. cb2023; assembly: GCA_033675265.1. NCBI lineage: Eukaryota > Metazoa > Cnidaria > Anthozoa > Actiniaria > Actinostolidae > Actinostola > Actinostola sp. cb2023. Next base: position 71,536 of record JAUJYZ010000507.1, on the reverse strand, counting down.
TGCTTAAATATCGGGAAGGGTTACAGTTTGTCACTACTGTATATGTCTAATAAAGATGCTAATAATAGTAGCATTCTTTATTATTTTATGCAGTAGTCTATTCTCGGTTCTTCTTTCTTTCCAGCACAGTTTCTGGGCCTCCATTTCCAGACCCACGAGGTCGCTTAAGACATGGCGGTGGTCTAAATGTTCCAGTAGAGTTGTTGATAAGAGTTGTTGATAAAGATATCCAGTGATTGTCTAAGACCGCTTTTGAAGTCTTCTTTCATGTTTGTCAATAAAGAAATAAAATAAAATTTGACCCTAAAAGGTACGGAATCATGTTACGTAACTGTCTTTTGAGTCGGAGCCCCTAGAAGGTACACAAAGGAAATATTTTGAACCCTAAAAGGAGCGCCCATCACCCATCACCCCTACCACTTCGACAAAGGGAGTACCCCCCCCCCCCCCCCCCCCCCCCGGGGGGGGGCCACGGCTTTGTTGAACACTACTAGAAGATCCAGCTTGATCTGAAGAAAAGAACACAGGTCCTGGTTGGTTATTGTAAGCAGGAGCAGCAGGCGTAGTAGGCCATGAGTGAGGAATCGGTTGAGAATTTGCGTAAACTCGTGAAAGGTTTTGATAAGGCCACGAGGGATCCATCTTGACCTTTCGCACAGAATTGACTCGATGTTTGGGCATGCTTTGAGACTTCTGGTAATCTTCAGAAAAACGCATGAAGACAGAATGACAGGTTTGTATTGTTTTACGGCAGTCGAGGTCCAGAGCTTAACATTTTTTGGCAAATGCTTACAAATGGGTCGCACTAGAAAAGAGTAGGTGTTGACAGAGTAAAATTAGAGTTTTTAAAGCTGTCACAATTTTGCTTGAGGTTCCTACAAGATAAGAATAAATACGAAAATGGAGAACAATAATTAAGATCGTTTTCCTAATTATATAACTTTCCACAAACGTCGTTTGTTTCAGTAAAATATGCATTCAATCGAAATTAAAATTTTATTTCTGGTCATTCCTTATTGTCGCTATGTTATAAGAGAATTGGTTCATGCTTTTAGCTGTGCGTCTATCGAATGATGGATGCACTCGAGCAACTAGAGTAACTCTTACGCTTCTATTGTGCTCTCCAAACTTCCCAAGTGCATCCATAACTCGATAGACGCACGCTAAGCATGAACCAATTCTTAATTTTTTAGTATAATTTTAGACGGGAATATCAGAGAAAAGACAAAAATTAATTTGAAATGTTTCACTTGTTCTTAATCATGGGGTGTACAAAAGCGAACCTCATAATTACTGGACGGTCGACCAATCAGAGCGTACAAAACTATTCAAGGCTAAAATTATACTAATACTTATTGTTTATCCTTTGATGTAAATTTTTCATTGGCGTATGATATGCCATGATTTTCGTCAATACGGATGACTTTTTTCACTTTATATACGTGATTCCCCAAGAGTTCACACATTGTTTCCTTTTTTGTAGTCCTGCTATACACGAGTTTGTTCTTCTTCATAACTCGATAGACGCACGCTAAGCATGAACCAATTCTTAATTTTGTAGTATAATTTTAGACTTGAAAATCAGAGAAAAGACAAACATTTATTTGAAATGTTTCACTTTTTCTTAATCATGGGGTGTACAAAAGTGAACCTCATAATCACTGGACGGTCGACCAATCAGAGCGCGCGTACAAAACTATTCAAGGCTAAAATTATAATTATACTAATACTTATTGTTTTTCCTTTGATGTAAATTTAAATTTTTCATTGGCGTATGATATGCCATGATTTTCGTCAATACGGATGACTTTTTTCACTTTATATCCGTGATTCCCCAAGAGTTCACACATTGTTTCCTTTTTGTGTAGTCCTGCTATACACGAGTTTGTTCTTCTTCATAACTCGATAGACGCACGCTAAGCATGAACCAATTCTTAATTTTTTAGTATAATTTTAGACTTGAAAATCAGAGAAAAGACAAACATTTATTTGAAATGTTTCACTTTTTCTTAATCATGGGGTGTACAAAAGTGAACCTCATAATCACTGGACGGTCGACCAATCAGAGCGTACAAAACTATTCAAGGCTAAAATTATACTAATACTTATTGTTTATCCTTTGATGATGTAAATTTTACATTGGCATATAATATGCCATACGTCAATACGGATGACTTTTTTCACTTTATATACGTGATTCCCCAAGAGTTCACACATTGTTTCCTTTTTTGTAGTCCTGCTATACACGAGTTTGTTCTTCTTACATGCCTCTTTGAGGACTTTCATTTGTAAATGTTTTAACTGCCTGACTTGCAGGTAAAAAACATTGCAACCATTGAGGCCTGTGAGTGGGTGAGCTGTAATAAAAAAGAAAGAAATACAAACAGTAAATATATTCTAATACATTGATGATTCAAATCGTAGAGATCATGAGTACATGCAATGGAAATTCATAAATACATGTAATTATAATTATTAATAATATATTGTCGAAGTGGTAGGGATGATCGGCGGTCGATTTTGAAAACGACCCTAAAAGGTACGCATAAATTAAAAGAGCTGTTGAAGCCATGTTGATTTTAACCCCTAAAAGGTACGACCATATATGATTATTATTATTTATTAAAATTTGATAAATAGACACTTGGGTGCATCAAACACTTTGTTTCTCGAGACTAGTTTGCAAAGCATCGTCATATAGTCATGCCTATTTACCATAAAATTGTAATCAGTTATATATAATTTTCATAAATGTACATCATTTTATGAACAGTAACATATAATAATAATATAACATAAAGCAGACATTTCACGCTGGGCTAAAACAGTACTGAAATCCGCGTTTTTTAATAACTTTTTACAATGTAGTCGGATCAATTTCAAATTTCAAAGCCCAGAATGTTTGTTCTCAAATTAAAACAAGTACGACACTTGGCGACGTTAACGACCTCTCACACTTGTAATAATGTCAACCCTACGGCCGTCGTCTTCCATGCTTGATGGTACTGATGATGATGCTGATGGTGATGCTGATGATGATGCTGATGATCTTGTTCTTCTTTCCGCTGATCGCAAAACTCCATCACAGCATTTTGGTCTTCCTCGCGTAAGTGAAAGTCATCTGTTTCGTCTGCTATTGTTAGGTTGACTTTGCAGATTACCAAATGAGCCGATAAATTGATGACTTGGGCTTTTTCTGCAATGTAGTTGTAAATTCTGCAGTCCAGTTGTTCAGAAATGGGAGAATATTGAGTGACAATAAACTCCAGTGCAGGTGGCCTATTATCCAAATCAACTGGACGAATATATTCCACGAATCCACGGGTTCCTTTCTTGCGCATCCGCTGTATACGGCCAAATACAAATTTATTTGGGTTAGTTGAACAAAAAAAAGTGCAATCATCAAACAGTCCGACATCGTTATTTGACGCTGTGTTGGAATTCTGTCCTCTGGAAATCGTGCTGGCATCTCGTATTCGCTTCAGACGATCTGTTGACAAGCCTGGATTGCTTCTCAATTCTGCGATAATAGTACTTTTGTATCTTCTTCCGACTCCTGGGATAACAATAGTTGGACTGGTCTTCTTGTCTTGATTGGTTCTTTCTAAATCACAATTATCTAACAAGGGGTTAATGACATGGCGTACGTCACCAACTTTATCAGGGACTAAACCGGGATCTGGACATTCATGTTCTTCCTCTTCTTCATCCTCTTGCATTCTTCTTCTCATTTCCTCCTGTTCCTCCTCTGTTATCATATCCTTCAACGACTCGTTAAGATTTACGTATTCCATTGGTTTATAAACCAATCCTTATCATCATCATCTCCACTATCTCGACTGTCAACGTCATTATGCTCCTCATCAGGTTGCATTCTTAATTATCTTGCAAGACTTTGAGCCATCTTCACTCCCTCCTTCCAAGCTTCCACAACTTCATTTTCTGTTGGGTATATTGACAGGTTTCTTGTTGGCTGCCTTTCTTCTGGTGGAAACTGCTTATCCCAGATAAAATCGTTATTGTGCTTTCGCTTTGGGAACCGTATATTTGGATTGGTTACTCTTATTTCTTGAAGGCGATTCATGTATCTGAGATTGGTATGCATATCAAGGAATGTATAATTATGCCTGTTTAGCACAAAGCTACCGTTTTCGCTGAAATATCTTTCGCAACAATCTGTTCCAGTTAGATGCAGTGGACATTCTAAATTGGGATGTTCGTCTCTAAAGTAAGATATGAGAATAACGGCAAAATGACAGGAGAGCAATACATCTTGGAAGCATTCTCTGGTAAGAAAATTGTTCTTCAAGCAATAGCCATCAGTAACAATAATCCAGTTCCTCCATATACTGTAGAAGATTGCTATGAAGGATGCATATTTCACTCTTTCTCGAAGAGAAGACTGAAGACTGAAGAAAATCTCGGTATAATGCCATGTCACGTACAGAAACGCCCATGTTCCATAAACAGAAAGATCTTTGTGTACGCCATTACCACTAGAAATGTCAAGCAAACACTTTTGGACATACTTGAATTTCAGACGTTGAACAACTTCCCACTTTTGGCGATCATTACGATTAACATCATCGGCGCGAAGGCCGTGCACCGTCGGCATAAAGGACTGCACGATGGTTCATGTGAGCTATGTATCTTCCCAGACGTAAGATGCGAGTGGGATGGTCTAGAGGGTTTATGATTTTCTTGTCGTTGTGTATGCTGTCCTGATCGTAAAGATCTTTTATCGCCCTCTTTCCTTCTGGTGTCAATTCTTCGGTCACAGACATCAAAAAACCCAAATCAAAGGGGACTGGGCGGTAACGGTTTCCATGGTCTCCGATAGCTTGGTTAAGCATTAGTTTTCGTCGTCGAGTGTCTCCATCAGAGGCATGCCCGAGTCCTGGGCCAAGAACAGGATCTAACACTTGTTCGCAAATCGTATCAAGTAGAAGCCACTGATGAAGAACTTCATTATGAGTAAAACGATTGCAGTTCGCCTGAAGAAGCAGAACAATTCTCGGAAGACTTTTATGGAGGGGATTGATCATTATAACGCGTGCGTGGGTAGCTACTTGACAGGTTTGAAATGCCTCTTGAAGACGATCATTTGCATCTTCATCATCCCCAACTTTGATAACAAATTGATCTTTGCAAATGTGGTCTTGGCCCTTTTTTCCACAGAAGCCCCATACTTCATCCACATCAGGTTTATACTCAGGACGTGGGATGATGGATGTTTCGTCCTCTGCCTTGATGTACGGAGTCATTTCTTTGATGGACAGGCATTTTTTGGCTTTCTCGTACAAATTTCTTATTGAAAGAATGTTCTCTTTGTGTTTATCTAACATATAAGAAAATACTTTCTCTCTACGCCATCCCATTGTAGTATGTAGGTGTGGTCCATCCAAATTTGAAGAAACGAAGTCACACAAACGTGGTCCGCCTAGAGTAAGTAAAACTTCATAGAAATCCTGTGTTGTTGTGTTGTATCGTTTCCCCTGTTTCTTTCGTTGCAGATTTTCAGATATTGCCTGTAAAAGGTTGAGGAGACCTGGTTTATCTTTCAATTTTCCTTCTTCAAAGGCATTGGCAATATAATACCCAATCGCGCGTATGTCTCCTCTCCTAGACCATTCTTTAATGTTGTCTTTCAGAGATAATATTGTAGTTTTCAGTCGTGCCATTTTACTACTTAAAAAGAACAACTTACTTTTCAGTAATTCCAAGTGTTCTTTCGATTCACGGAGGTCTTCGACTAACTGTTTATGCGATCGGTATATATATCTAGTTTTATCCGGGCCAGACTCTTTTGCGTCCAAGGTGTGGCGGCGTAGACGTTGACGGAAAGACTGGATTTGTGGAATTCGAGCGCAAGACGAACACATGTTATTTTCAAAGCTACCAGAGGCAGTTACTCTTTTACAGTCTTGGTGGCGAAATGTTCCTTTTATTGCATATTTAGTGAAATATGGTTCAGGATACCATAAAACTTCACCACCGTCCAACGAAAGATGAGCAATATCCAGTAAAATATTCGGATTGAATGAATCTTTTCCATAACTGAGGTTGTCAAGGTGATAGCCACAACAAATATCTGCTGGAGGTCAAGTAAAATTTGACTTTGAAGGTCCAGGAAGGTTAAACATAGAATCTTGGGTGCTCTGCTTTTTACCCTTTGCAGCGTTCCGATGTTCCTTTGATTGTAGATGTGTACGAAGGTTGTTCTCAAAGGAACCATGTTTGGGATTCATCTGAATAATGCCATTGATGCCTAAGCAATATGAACACCTGATGCTCCCCTCTCTATTCTGGAAACAGCCTGGTGCGATTGACCAACGCTAATTTCCGTGCATCGTTAATCTCAAGATCAGCTACACTTTCCGATTGGATCTTGTCGCGGCCAGATACTGATATCACATTGGTTTTGTGGGTGGCTGTCTCAAGGAAGTGCCTCCTTATACGATAGAGTCGTTTTCGTATGAGTGGAAAGTAGCTACGGTACGGTTCGTGCTGTACCGTGACCATATCGCGCCATCATCATGCCGTATCCAAGCATTCTGATTGATTGAGCGATAATTGTGTACGCTGTGATTGGTTGAATAGATGTCTTCGATTCCGTACCGTGACCGTAACTCCGTGCTGTAGGTTTCCCACTCATACGAAAACGACTATATAAGCTGCTCTTTGGCATACTTGGTTGAATCAATATATTACATATAGAGCAATGGACTTTTATTTAGATTTGCACGGAACACCATAGATGTTTTCGTGTTCAGGCAAAAGCTCTTTACACAGCTTTTCATAGATCGAAAGCTTCCTTTCCATATCATTGTCTTCGTGATCAATCTAAAGAATAATATGTATGAGTTATCTATATGTAAATATAGCAGGCGATAGCGTCTAAAACTCCACACAAGTGAACACTCGGACGAGTGAACAAATGATAATAGAAGGAAACAAACAAAGCGAAAAGGATGAAAGAACAGTAGATAGATAGATAGACAGACAGACAGACAGACGCTATAAAATTAAATACTGATATATGGTACTGGCCTTGACAAGATAAAATCCTCAGCCATTGGTTATTTGTTCCAATTCACTATGTGTAGTATTGAAGATAAATAGATGTTTTACTTTTTGATATTTAGAGCGGTTTCCTGTTTGTGTGTCTACATCGTAGTCTGTGTCATCCTCTGATACTTCGTTGTCTTCTTCAGAGCATTCTTCACTTGTGCGTTTTGTTGAAGAATTCTTGTTGGAAGTTGGATTGGAAGCAATACTCTTAACTGAGTTATCTATCAATCTTTTTCTTAGCTGTCTTGTTTCTTCATCACTAAGTATATGTGCTAATTGAAGGTCCTTTACTGCCTGAAGTGCCGGTTTAAGTGGTGTTTCAGCAGCTATCACATTCTCCAAAATGTAATGCTTTGCGTTTTGGAATTCAGAATCTTCCAATAAGCCCTCATCTAGAAGTGCCTTGCATTCTAGTAATGTTTGTTTCGATTGATCCATCACCGATGCCATGGCCAAGACCACGAGACCCAACGCACTTTAGTAGCCGGCCTGGCCTGTCAAGCCCGGCTCTCAAGCAATTGCAATATCATCTGTCATATGATCTCAATACTAATTGGTGCATTGTGTTTACTGTCTAAAAGCCGGGCTAAAAGCGTTCTAGTTTTCCCCGAACAGTGACTTTAATAGTATGAATTCAAGTAGAACAGAAAAATCGTTTGATACCGGTGCGTCAAGTGAGAAACTACTTGAAGAAGAGGCGAGTACTCAAGAAGACCAGGCGGGAGACCAGGAAACCTTTGAGACATTGATTTATGCAACTGTTAAGGGCTTTTGTCCTTTTGTGGTTAACATTGGATATAAATTTAATGTTAGCAAGAAACGAGGAGAAAGGGGCAATGCACTGCGAGTACATAATAAAAGAGGCCAGCTCGGCCATTTACAAAAGGAATTAGTGCCAATTCTGTGGCCCGTAGTAACACTGATATCAGAATGGTAAGTCGACAATTAAATTAGACGGATAAGTTCTGGCTGGGCTTTATTAGTAACAGGAGACCAAACAAGTAAATGCTAGCTTATAATGTGCTTTTATGGATATTCATCAGTTTAATCAGAGTTTTCTTTAACAAATATGCTTAAATATCGGGAAGGGTTACAGTTTGTCACTACTGTATATGTCTAATAAAGATGCTAATAATAGTAGCATTCTTTATTATTTTATGCAGTAGTCTATTCTCGGTTCTTCTTTCTTTCCAGCACAGTTTCTGGGCCTCCATTTCCAGACCCACGAGGTCGCTTAAGACATGGCGGTGGTCTAAATGTTCCAGTAGAGTTGTTGATAAGAGTTGTTGATAAAGATATCCAGTGATTGTCTAAGACCGCTTTTGAAGTCTTCTTTCATGTTTGTCAATAAAGAAATAAAATAAAATTTGACCCTAAAAGGTACGGAATCATGTTACGTAACTGTCTTTTGAGTCGGAGCCCCTAGAAGGTACACAAAGGAAATATTTTGAACCCTAAAAGGAGCGCCCATCACCCATCACCCCTACCACTTCGACAAAGGGAGTACCCCCCCCCCCCCCCCCCCCGGGGGGGGCCCACGGCTTTGTTGAACACTACTAGAAGATCCAGCTTGATCTGAAGAAAAGAACACAGGTCCTGGTTGGTTATTGTAAGCAGGAGCAGCAGGCGTAGTAGGCCATGAGTGAGGAATCGGTTGAGAATTTGCGTAAACTCGTGAAAGGTTTTGATAAGGCCACGAGGGATCCATCTTGACCTTTCGCACAGAATTGACTCGATGTTTGGGCATGCTTTGAGACTTCTGGTAATCTTCAGAAAAACGCATGAAGACAGAATGACAGGTTTGTATTGTTTTACGGCAGTCGAGGTCCAGAGCTTAACATTTTTTGGCAAATGCTTACAAATGGGTCGCACTAGAAAAGAGTAGGTGTTGACAGAGTAAAATTAGAGTTTTTAAAGCTGTCACAATTTTGCTTGAGGTTCCTACAAGATAAGAATAAATACGAAAATGGAGAACAATAATTAAGATCGTTTTCCTAATTATATAACTTTCCACAAACGTCGTTTGTTTCAGTAAAATATGCATTCAATCGAAATTAAAATTTTATTTCTGGTCATTCCTTATTGTCGCTATGTTATAAGAGAATTGGTTCATGCTTTTAGCTGTGCGTCTATCGAATGATGGATGCACTCGAGCAACTAGAGTAACTCTTACGCTTCTATTGTGCTCTCCAAACTTCCCAAGTGCATCCATAACTCGATAGACGCACGCTAAGCATGAACCAATTCTTAATTTTTTAGTATAATTTTAGACGGGAATATCAGAGAAAAGACAAAAATTAATTTGAAATGTTTCACTTGTTCTTAATCATGGGGTGTACAAAAGCGAACCTCATAATTACTGGACGGTCGACCAATCAGAGCGTACAAAACTATTCAAGGCTAAAATTATACTAATACTTATTGTTTATCCTTTGATGTAAATTTTTCATTGGCGTATGATATGCCATGATTTTCGTCAATACGGATGACTTTTTTCACTTTATATACGTGATTCCCCAAGAGTTCACACATTGTTTCCTTTTTTGTAGTCCTGCTATACACGAGTTTGTTCTTCTTCATAACTCGATAGACGCACGCTAAGCATGAACCAATTCTTAATTTTTTAGTATAATTTTAGACTTGAAAATCAGAGAAAAGACAAACATTTATTTGAAATGTTTCACTTTTTCTTAATCATGGGGTGTACAAAAGTGAACCTCATAATCACTGGACGGTCGACCAATCAGAGCGCGCGTACAAAACTATTCAAGGCTAAAATTATAATTATACTAATACTTATTGTTTTTCCTTTGATGTAAATTTAAATTTTTCATTGGCGTATGATATGCCATGATTTTCGTCAATACGGATGACTTTTTTCACTTTATATCCGTGATTCCCCAAGAGTTCACACATTGTTTCCTTTTTGTGTAGTCCTGCTATACACGAGTTTGTTCTTCTTCATAACTCGATAGACGCACGCTAAGCATGAACCAATTCTTAATTTTTTAGTATAATTTTAGACTTGAAAATCAGAGAAAAGACAAACATTTATTTGAAATGTTTCACTTTTTCTTAATCATGGGGTGTACAAAAGTGAACCTCATAATCACTGGACGGTCGACCAATCAGAGCGTACAAAACTATTCAAGGCTATATTCAAGGCTAAAATTATACTAATACTTATTGTTTATCCTTTGATGTAAATTTTTCATTGGCGTATGATATGCCATGATTTTCGTCAATACGGATGACTTTTTTCACTTTATATACGTGATTCCCCAAGAGTTCACACATTGTTTCCTTTTTTTGTAGTCCTGCTATACACGAGTTTGTTCTTCTTCATAACTCGATAGACGCACGCTAAGCATGAACCAATTCTTAATTTTTTAGTATAATTTTAGACTTGAAAATCAGAGAAAAGACAAAAATTAATGTGAAATGTTTTACTTTTTCTTAATCATGGGGTGTACAAAAGTGAACCTCATAATCACTGGACGGTCGACCAATCAGAGCGTACAAAACTATTCAAGGCTAAAATTATACTAATACTTATTGTTTATCCTTTGATGTAAATTTTTCATTGGCGTATGAAATGCCATGATTTTCGTCAATACGGATGACTTTTTTCAAATCAAATCAAATCAAAAGACTTTATTTTATGAGGGTGACACTAAACAGTCTCAGACTGATAAATTTGTGGCCCTCTAACTTAACTAAATAATTATATAAATCACTTTATATACGTGATTCCCCAAGAGTTCACACATTGTTTCTTTTTTTGTAGTCCTGCTATACACGAGTTTGTTCTTCTTCATAACTCGATAGACGCACGCTAAGCATGAACCAATTCTTAATTTTTTAGTATAATTTTAGACTTGAAAATCAGAGAAAAGACAAACATTTATTTGAAATGTTTCACTTTTTCTTAATCATGGGGTGTACAAAAGTGAACCTCATAATCACTGGACGGTCGACCAATCAGAGCGTACAAAACTATTCAAGGCTAAAATTATACTAATACTTATTGTTTATCCTTTGATGTAAATTTTTCATTGGCGTATGAAATGCCATGATTTTCGTCAATACGGATGACTTTTTTCAAATCAAATCAAATCAAAAGACTTTATTTTATGAGGGTGACACTAAACAGTCTCAGACTGATAAATTTGTGGCCCTCTAACTTAACTAAATAATTATATAAATCACTTTATATACGTGATTCCCCAAGAGTTCACACATTGTTTTTTTTTTGTAGTCCTGCTATACACGAGTTTGTTCTTCTTCATAACTCGATAGACGCACGCTAAGCATGAACCAATTCTTAATTTTTTAGTATAATTTTAGACTTGAAAATCAGAGAAAAGACAAACATTTATTTGAAATGTTTCACTTTTTCTTAATCATGGGGTGTACAAAAGTGAACCTCATAATCACTGGACGGTCGACCAATCAGAGCGTACAAAACTATTCAAGGCTAAAATTATACTAATACTTATTGTTTATCCTTTGATGTAAATTTTTCATTGGCGTATGATATGCCATGATTTTCGTCAATACGGATGACTTTTTTCAAATCAAATCAAATCAAATCAAAAGACTTTATTTTATGAGGGTGACACTAAACAGTCTCAGACTGATAAACTTGTGGCCCTCTAACTTAACTAAATAATTATATAAATCACTTTATATACGTGATTCCCCAAGAGTTCACACATTGTTTCCTTTTTTGTTGTCCTGCTATACACGAGTTTGTTCTTCTTCATAACTCGATAGACGCACGCTAAGCATGAACCAATTCTTAATTTTTTAGTATAATTTTAGACTTGAAAATCAGAGAAAAGACAAAAATTAATTTGAAATGTTTTACTTTTTCTTAATCATGGGGTGTACAAAAGTGAACCTCATAATCACTGGACGGTCGACCAATCAGAGCGTACAAAACTATTCAAGGCTATATTCAAGGCTAAAATTATACTAATACTTATTGTTTATCCTTTGATGTAAATTTTTCATTGGCGTATGATATGCCATGATTTTCGTCAATACGGATGACTTTTTTCACTTTATATACGTGATTCCCCAAGAGTTCACACATTGTTTCCTTTTGTGTAGTCCTGCTATACACGAGTTTGTTCTTCTTCATAACTCGATAGACGCATGCTAAGCATGAACCAATTCCTATTGTTTTAATATAACTTTAGACTTGAATATCAGAGAAAAGACAAAAATTAATTTGAAATGTTTCACTTTTTCTTAATCATGGGGTGTACTTTTTTCACTTTATATACGTGATTCCCCAAGAGTTCACACATCGGTTCCTTTTTTGTAGTTCTGCTCTACATTGAGTTTGTTCTTCTTGCATGCCTCTTTGAGGACTTTCATTTGTATTTTTTTTAACTGCCATACTTGCAGGTAAAACATTGCAACCATTGAGGCCTGTGAGTGGGTGAGCTGTAATAAAAGAAAAAAGAAATAGAAACAGTAAATATTCTAAGACATTGGTGATTCAAATCGTAGAGATCATGAGTACATGCAATGGAAATTCATAAATACATGTAATTATAATATTAAAAAATAAATAAAGTGACATTAAGTATGTTTTTAAAAAGTAAGAAAGGCTCTATGGAGGCAATTGGGTAGTAGTAGCTTTAGGTGTCATTAAAGAGTTCTTAAAGCTAAATTAAAGACCATATCTACCTTTGAAGTCTTTGCAGAGCTTTAAATCAAAACTTATACAAAATTGTTGCCCATCTTTGATAACACGCTTCTCATAACAATGCATCAGCAATTTTGCATCATTATGTCCACATTTCCGGCATAACAGTTTATGTGGCAGCATTCACTGCCATAGAGGTAGACTAGTATAAGTTAAGCCTTAATAATATTTATGAAAATAAATAAATATCAGACAAGATGCTGTCGAGAATGGTCTGGTAATGTGAAGAGCTCTTTAAAAACATCAATAATTATTTAAAGGGCACTGTCAAGACACGCGCATGCGCTTTAAAATAATAACAATAACACACGGTCTGTGGGCATGGCACCTAATAATGAGTTTGACGATCTGGATGATTGAACAACATGTCAACTATTAATAACTCTGATTCTTCTTTGTCCAATCAAGAGTCCTTTGCTATCGAAGTAGTAAGTTTTATAAATATCGTTTTATATAATTATTAGTAATACCATGACAAGAGGGAAATTAGTGATTAAATTTCCCGCAAGCCAAGGGGGAGTTTGTGGACTTTTACAAACTCTCCCGAAGCTTGAGGGAAATTTAATCACTAATTCCCGAATTGTGATACCATGATCACCGAGGAAATAAAGTAAAATATAGTTCACTTTGCTTAAGTTAGAGCAGTACGAACTACAAATTTTTTTTCAAAGAGCGTCGATTACACATGCATGTGGAGTTTTGTATCACTTAGAAGAATCGAACAAAGTAGAAACATCCTTCGGATGGCCGAACCTATTCTCGTACTCCAGAAACCTATTGTCGACCACATGGAACCTATTCTCACTCGCTTATTATTACCCCGGAAAAAGACCAGGAAAAAGACCTAAAACTACATGATAATCGTGTTTTTGAAGTTAAAGATCAAAGGTAAGTTATTATTTTATGGTGGTGACTGCTATTTAAGCTGTTTTCATTTTAAAACAATAGAAATATAACTGTGTACTGTATTTAATAAATTTGTCATGTTGTGCACAAGACTCAGTGAATGTTTTGTACACAATAATTTACAATATATTACAATATACTTACAATATATTGTAAGCTTGAGTTTTTCAAATATTTATATATTTGCTATTCAATAATTTTTTTTTAAATAAACTTTATCATTTATCATTACAGTAACTGTGCACTTTAACAATCCTCAGTGTACCTTAATGTTTTGTACACAATAATTTACAAAAAGTTATTTAATTAACTGTGCACTTTAATGTGAACAGTGTTGTACACAGTCCTCAGTGTCCATTATCAATGTGTTGTACACAATAATTTACAAAAAGTTATTAAAGTAAATCACAAGCTTTTCAGTTCCATCAGTACTAGTAATCATTATGGGAAGGGAAACCTTCCAGCTGGCATTGTTCACATGTAAAGTCCATTGCGTTTTCTATTGAGTCCAATACTGGTAAGTCGGTACATGTGTAATGCAGCCAAGCATCGCAATAGTCGCACTCCACCCAGGAGATTTCTTGGACCTCGTTGTATTGCCCTTTGCACTTCTGGCATATATACTTTGTCTTCTCTGTGCTCTAAACTGTTTTTCTTCGTTTTGTTCTTGCAGGGATTTTTTTGCTGTTCTTCTTTTTTCATTTCATTCTTTGTTTCTTCTCTGGTGCCATTCTCCTCTTCTCTGCAGCTTTTTCTTCTCTGGGTGTTAAATAGAGTATCATCTTTAATATTATATCCATTTTCCATTCTCCTCCTAAACTTTTGTCTTAGTTTTAACCCAATTATCCTTTCTATGTTGGACAGGTCAAGTTTAGCACTTACCACCTGGACATGAGGCAGGGGTGGAAGGACTGTAGATGGCGGTGAAGCTGGCAGTAGATATGATAGTGGAGATGGTGGTGATGACAGTGGAGATGGTGTGATGCAGACGGTGATGCAGATGACAGTGGGAGAGATGGTAGTTGGACTGCTGGTTGGACTGCTGGATGGACTGCAGCCACTGCTGGTTCTGCTGCTGGATGAACTGCAGCCACTGCTGGTTCTGCTGCTGGATGGACTGCAGCCACTGCTGGTTCTGCTGCTGGATGGACTGCAGCCACTGCTGGTTCTGCTGCTGGATCGACTGCAGCCACTGTTGGATGGACTGTAGGTGATGTTGGCAAGACAGTAGTGAGAGAATGGCTTTGCTCTGCTAAGGTGGATGTTGCAAGCTTGCTTTAGTTAAATACAGTAGGATCGAAGGGATAAATTCTTGCTTTCCTAAAGCCACCTCTCACTATGTCTGGGGTGATGGTGGAATGCCAAGCTACATTAACAATATTGGCAAAGTTGCGCTGTGAGAAAACCACTGAAGTAATGTGGTTGAACGCAGCACAAGCTTTGATCCAGCCTCTCTTCAGTGGGCCAAATAGGAACAGATCTAATAGCGAAGCGCGGTAATACTAAAAATAGATTTAATTTATTCAGACCCCCCGCATGACTCAGATAAACTTTGGTTCGGATTCGTGAAGATGAGTGGAGATGTGGCAGAAGTTTGGAGTTGTTCGCTAAAATTAAGCAGGAAATTATACTTATTTTAGATTAAGAGTTTGAGAACTGGTTAGTACCAAGCACTGCTGTTGGGGACAGTGTAATTAAACGACTCCAGATATCCCGAAAACTTACATAAATCGCCTACAAACTAAGCGAAATGATACAAAAGCCATCAGAACGCTAGCTGAAAGAGTCTGGAAGGAAAATATGACGCTGTGTCTAAATGGCCGGCAGCCGGCCAAGGACTTCAAAATACTAATGATTTTCTCTGTCTCTGTTCTGGGCACAGAATCATGCAGTACGAATACTTTATTAGTAAAAGAAACTGGCCAAAGTCTTCAAAATACAAAATACTAAATGGCTGTCCGTCAAAAAATGCTCAATGTTTGTTTCAAAATCCACTCACGTTTCACAAATCAAACTGTTTTCTGATGAGCTCCATGTGGATTTTGATTCGCAAAGAATACGAAGGATTCTGTTCGTGTCACGAAATGCTTGACCCGGCGGCCACGGTCTTCGAATACTATAAAATTCCCGGCCGCAATAAAATATATCAATATGTCATAAGATTCAAAGAATCATAAAATACACTCACTTTTCACAAACCCAACATATGAACTCGTTTCTATTTGATTAGATGCATTTAGCACTTCTGAAATTATTTAGCATTTTCCGAAGACCTTGGCTGGCAATCGGTCTTGTGTCGCGAGGGATCGATGAGTCCTTCGATCGCTAGACTTCGCTGTATTTCTGGAGTATCTAGATATAGCTATATTTTAATGCAGCATTGCTTTTGAGAAAATATCCATTCTCCCTTAAGACCTTAGCGCTCAGGTCACTTCCCATCGTCTATATAAAAAGCGGCTGTATTCGCAGGCTACGTGCGAGAAGGTCACTCTTCGTCTTCCAGTTTGCTTCAATCCACTACACTTTAACCATAGTTAATTGCTTTAACCAGCAATGAATAATGCTCAGGGTCACTCTCAAAATGGTACGTTGTCGTTATCAGTGAGAATAGTCGCACGATTAACCCGATTGACCGAAGAACTGCTTATATTCGCCGTGTATTCGCCATTCCATAACAGTAAATATATGTAAGAAAGTGCTGTGTTTGTCTGAGTCCGCGGGGGGGCACAATTTCCGTGACGTCATTACCGCGCTTCGCTATTGTTGTAGCAACTACATTACTAACATAGTTGTTTATTGTGTCCATAAGATAATAACAGAGATATTTTGCAGAGTGGCCAGGTGAGTCACATTGCCCATCTCCACAAAGGATTATTTCTTCATCATTCATCTCCCTAAGAATGTTAGTACTCATCCAAGACCACCATTCTTCAATAGCAGAAATGCAATATAGCCGTTGCATTCGGTAGTATGTTGATTCAGATATAAATCCAAGCGACATGCACTGGGCAAAAAGATTAATTTTGCGGTAATTATTCCCTGTTAGAAGAATGGCAGATGCTGCCTGAATATTATTTGTAAAAAGTCCATCGTAGTCTTCAGATGATGACCATTTACCCTTGTGACCCTTTATACAGGTGTAATATACAATAAGGGGTACACCCTCGAATAATCTTTCTGTTAATGTTCACAGGCATTTGACAGTGCAGACACATAGTTCTTTCACACATGGCAATGAGGAGGTCAACAGAACATATGACTTTTGTTGAGTTATTGAATTCCATTTCTGTTTTATATTGTTGCTTCTCCTCATTTCTTGAACATGGGTTTGCAATTGAGGGAGCATCAGTTGGGACCACCGCATGGTCAGATTGAGTGTTTTCTTGATAACTTGTATTTTGGTGTGTTGGGGCCAGAACATCATATGTCATTTCTCCTTGGTCAGATAGATCTTGTTCACTTGGAACCACTGAGTCATCCAGGTTTTCTTGACCAACTATTTGTTCTTCGTCACTGAAGCTATCATTGAATAAATATTTAAACAGAATGAGACAAACATATAAAACAACTAGTAATTGGTTCAACGAAATGAAGTGCTGTCGTATATTTTTGCATGGCGATTTTAAAGAAAATGTGGTGTAGAGTCAAAATGTAATATAACACAACTTTTAACTTTCTTATAACTATATGTAATGTACACGTGCATGATATCCGCTGTCATATGCAATATTTACGTGAATTGTTTCTCTTCCCAGTAAACTGCGACACTCTTGAGCTTTCTTTTCATAGATTTTTAGATATACACATGTTTTCCAAATGATGATAAAGGTGAACTTGGAGTTGGTAAAGCCGTTCAGCTTGGAGATGAATTTCTTGCTCGTTTCTTCGTTCCTTTTGCAATACGGGAGGGTTGTGCAAATCTTTTTACGCTCCTCGAACAAAAAGTCGGGAATCAAAGGCTCGTCTTCAACTGTCTTGTCCATGAAGTTGTTAATGGTGCTGGAAACGAACTGTGAGAACTGTTCTTGATTTGATCACAGTTAGTAGAGGGGACTGGTTGGGAAACCTTTTGTTGCATGTTTTTGTTCGTTTTTTTTTCAAACCGTGACCATGCACAAATATTTTGTTTTGTCATTGTTTTGCCTTCATTTGCTATGGTTGAGCAACTGAACCCAAACGTTTCTTTTTGCTGCTTGTTCGATATATTCCAATTCAAAATTAAATATATTAGAATATTTAAATAAGTAATCCAATAGAGAACATTTGGGTTCAGTCGTTTAGCCATTTTCTAATGAATTTGAAGAAACAAAGTGCACGGTCAGGACCCGTTCAACATCATAATGACATTAGGACTAGAACAAAGAAATATAACAAAAGGCTTCCCAACCATTCCCTCTACTAACTATGATTTGATTGAAAAGAATCAAAACTCCGTTCGCATTTCATTCACAATTAAAGCCTCCTTTGAAAACCAAACAAAAGTGTAAATGTATTCTAAATGAAAAAGCATTCATATTACATATTTGCCGTATTTGTTCTTTGTATATGTCTCAATGAGCAATCAACTCTATTCAGAAGTATGAAAAGGAATAAAACATTTATTGAACAATCGACAGTCAAGCAATCGGAATGAGAATTGAATGCTAAAAGAACAGTTATTATATTATTTTCATCTCAATCAGATATTGATTACAATTCAACGCCTACCTGGTTCAAACAATGATTAATCAATACCATAAGTAATTTACAATATTCGTGACAATGTTGTATCTTATTTCTTATTTACAATCTCTCGCCTTCGGCTCAAGATTGTAAATAAGATACAACATTGCCACTCATATTGTAAATACTACTTACGCACTTTTAATTTAAAAGTCTAAGGTTTTTACTAAATTTTGTACCCTGACCTCGCTTGCGCGCGCAGAATCATGAAGCATTCTGGGAAACTACGGAAAGGTCCATCAATCAGGGTAATCACACGTGTATTCTATTATTTACACTTTATTACTGTATCAACTGTAAAATGAAAACTAATGTTTATAAAAATAGTACTACATTGTATATATTAAATGTAACTTAACCAACTAATTGTTAGTAAAACTTACCAGGAGCCACTTATTTAGTAAAATAAAAACTATATGGATTTGTCATTTCCATATGCACTAGATTACTAGCAAGTGTTTTTAATGATAATATAATATTATGCATGTAAAATGTTACTATATCTTATAACTTATGTAAAATGTTACTATAACTGCTAAATTGTCAGTCAATTTATTCCTGTTTTGATTCCTGTTTTGATTGCATGTTATTTGAACGGTTAATTTTACCTTCAACACTTTTTCCCCCGTCGTTTTAAAGTTTTAAAGAATGCTTGAAAATAGGAAAACAACTTAAAACTACAAAGTTACTTATGAGATTAACAATCAATGAGTATATTTTCTGGCAGGAGTGTATATCACAAATGACACCATTTTCGTTTTTTGTGTGCAAAAGAATTGCGTGCAATACAAAAAACTCTAGAACATTTAGATTTGTCTCTTTGTTGTCATCTTTCGAAGCATTTTTTGATTTTTTGGGTGTAGCTGTGTTTTTTTGCGTTACTTGGACGTTTTCGTGTCTTTCTCTTTTCTTTTTCAATTCCTGCTTTTTTATTACCACCACAATCCATTTCGTTGCACCTTTTTGCACATTTACAGCTTTTCATGCAGGCTCCATGTTCTTGTATACACCTACATCTGCTTTTATAGTTTCGCGTAGTGGATGTTGCCTTTTTGTACTTATCTTTTTCTCGGCATCTGCACGGATTTCTTTTTTTTAAGTTTCTTTGTTTGTTGTTTTTATTTGCATTCTGTTTTTTGTTGACACACTAGTTTCAGTACTACTTTCATTCAGTTTAGCATCGGCTCCGGACGTGGCCTCTGGTGTGGGTACAAATATATCGTAATGTCCTGGACCAGTTGGGTTGAATGCCAAGGTAATGTAATGATTAGATGGCTGGAGTTCATCAGGAGTAATTGTTATAAAGGGTGTGATGTACATAGGATTTAATATATATAATGGCACTTGAATGACATTGGCGATTGCCAATGGATCAAGATCGCCTACAGGACCAGAAAATGAACCTAACTCTCTCAACTGTTCTGCTTCTACCATGACGTCTAAATTGTTAGGTAGAAATTGTTGATAGTATTCTTCTCTTTCACCCTGTAATTCCTCTACAACTTTGTTTCGTAAATGAATAGAAATGTCATTCACGGATAAATGTTTCGTGGAAACCCATGTTATTAAGATGTGCACTTAAACCATCATTTTATCATTGCTGTCAAACACTGAATTTGAAATTTGTGTGGCTACAGCAGTGAATAAACAGTTACCATCTCCGACTTCTGAACTAACTTCAAATCCCCATGAGGCAGCTATGTTTTCAATATTTGCGTTCATTTCAGAGAGATTTTTTATTTCATGAGTTCGAGTTTTGAGTTCGAGTTAAAGTATCGAGTTACTAATAAAAGGTGATAAATGGAGCCAGGAGTTACTTTTATTCTTGATATTTAAATGTAAGAATTGTCTCGCGTCTAACAGAGTCGATATTTATATTTATGTCCATATTTACTACTTACTTTACTGAGTTTAGGTAAGCGAGAGCGAGAGCGATCAATATGAAAATCTCGCATATAGACAATTAACTATGAGTTGTTTCGCTGCAGCCACATCCATACACGAGGGGGGAAAAACATCCAATTGTGTCGTCATTTGAAAACCTGTAACAGTCATTTACCTACATCTAGGAGCTTTTTGCTCAGGCTAAAGGGCCACGAGCTGAGGAATACAAAAATACAGTGCAGCGAGCCGTGCAGCGACGCGTTCACATTGAGAATCCGACGTCACAGTCTATTGTTCGCAGGAACACGATTTAGTAATGGCGGACGTATTTTAGCCTGTTTTGAGAGTCCAATATTTCACTCCTTTATTCTTATATCGACATAAAAACACCTAAAACTGCTATCTTGGAGCTTAATCGACTATTTTACGAATAAATCATTTCTTTAGCAATGGTACGAATTTCGTCATAGTAGCACTTTAATTATATTTGATATTGCCGCCTGAATTGTCGATATTTGAGAACTGTTCATTTCCTTTAGATTATTTTTTATGTCAACCTCCTTGTTGTTACGTTGGTACCAAACAAATGTTTGGTATATAAGAATTTGTTTTTATGTCCTCAATAATAATTTCTTCTATCGAAGGAAGACTGGTATTTTTTTTTCCTGTTTTCATTGTAAATAATTATTTCCATTCTTGCTTTTGCAAGGTCAACTCCAATCTGACATGAAATATCTCCAGATGTAAGTCCATCCGTAATGTTAACAAAAG
Organism: Actinostola sp. cb2023; assembly: GCA_033675265.1. NCBI lineage: Eukaryota > Metazoa > Cnidaria > Anthozoa > Actiniaria > Actinostolidae > Actinostola > Actinostola sp. cb2023. The sequence continues at coordinate 50,463 of JAUJYZ010000507.1, read as the reverse complement.
AAAGAGAAAAGACTGGGAACTAATTCCACGAATTACGGCCGTTTCGCCATCGTGACAGATCACGTTTGCCTAGACGTTTCGCGTATACAATGCATATAATGGGATTGGATCGGAACTCTTCCCACATAACATATTTTGACATATATAACTAGCAGTAGACACATTCACTTTTTGGTCTTTGTGTTTGTTTTAAGAAACCTGAGGGAAACAGATTAATGATTCGTAAGCAAAGATAAATAGATAAGTGATGGGACTGTGAAATATTATTTTTGTTTTGACAGCATTTGCAGCTCCGATGTCAAGGGGGCGGAACAGGGTTCTGAATATAATTACTACAGGCCCTCCCTTTTCCTTCTGTCCTTCCACCACCCCAACCCTCCCCCTCCACAATCCCCTTGAGCCTGTTCACAGGCTAATTTAAACACAACCGACCACCCTTTATTTCATAACATGATCTTTATACATGTAGCTTATCACTCAAAATAATGATGTGAGTTTATATTTTAATGGATGGGCTACAATAGTATAACGTTCACATAATTTTCAATACATCACATACCAGTTGCATTATAATAATAATCATATTTGCCGAAAGGTGCACCATCAGCTCCAATAGCTATGTGCATCACATTCTTCTCATCAATACATTTCAAGCAGGGGTTTTCTTTATCAACCATGAGATAGAGGTGAGTTAGTCGTAATAGAAAGGGCTTCAATGGCCGGTATACACCGCCCACTGGCTCCACAGATAATTTCGTTGACAGTTCGTTCAAATCTAACACTTCGCCTATGTCTATACTGTTCGCATATTTCATCAGGGTCTTGTATGGGATTATTTTGGGTAATTCAGACCTCTCAAAAACTTGATTCTTTGTATTCTTGACATTATTTTCTTTTTTCTGTCAATCCTCCTATTCATACAATACCCTCAGACTTCTTACTACGTTTGACTGGCTTTTTTCATAAGCTTTGAATTTGCCTTGGACAATGGCTGGTAAAAGTTTCTCCATGCAGACACTAGACATAGAAATATACTCTTGCATGACTTTGATGCAGGCCCTAATAAGGTTGTCCATAGTCCATCATTAACACTCTTGGAATCATCATGTGTTGTATTTACTGCACAATGAACCGGCCTCAAAGCCTCTGTTTTTTGCCTCCTTCGTATCTGTTGTGATCTTGAAAGATTACATGACTGCAAAGTTCTACTTTGGATTGCTGGGGCTAACTGAACTAATGTTAGAAGAATTAATTATCCTTCAATTCTTGAAACAAAAAAACAAAAAACAAATAATGTCATTATTATAACCCCGTAATAAATCAGAATTTAATTCAGGTAGAAATAAACTTACTAACATGTATGGGTTATGATCTAAACAACTTCAACGCGTAATCAATGTTGTGATGGCTACAAGCTAGTTTATTAGCGCTGTACTACCCGATCTATCTAAATCTGTCTACCTTACGCTTTCAGCAAGCTGAACTACAAAGATTAAAGTGCAACTAACCCCTATGAGATTGTTTTAAATATATTTTCAATATAAGCTGAGTAGTTGGTGGGTTCAGTATTTTGTGATTTGAACCTTGCGTTTAGGAGTTATAGAGGTTTGAAATCTCAATATGCCAATTTGATGACGTCTACTAAGGAATTTGCCATAAAGACTTTCTCAAGAAGAACTTAGTTTTTTGAAATGGGGAAAAAGTTATAAAGTCATTCATAGAGGTTGTGAAAATATTCTGTAAGTTTTCAAATGTCATTAATCAGAGCGATTTTGAAATAATTCAAATAAACATCCTTTATGCAAATTATTCAAAATCGCTCTGATCAAAAAATGTGAATTATGTCTCAGTTACTTTGCCTTAGTATGTAGTTTATCATGCATGTAGTCGCTTGTCTAGAGCTCATCGAAATATATTTTATATATTTTAGAAAAACTGATTTCAACGATCTTTGTTTATAGTTGCCAAGGAAATCTCAATTGAGCTGAAATTGACATAATTCTAAATTTCCATCTTTGCCCGATAACTGGTGCAAAAGTCGTTTTGATCGGTCTAGGATAAGTCTATCAATTCGCCGATTGAAAAGTGGAGGTGTGGTCAGTAAAATACTACTTTGAGCCACCTTAAGAAAGGTTTTTACAGTCCACCCCTCCCCTTCACTTTTGACTACTACTGAACTGATTGATGCTTCGTCGTTTTCAAAGCGCTCATTTTAGACAAGCCTCGTTCTATATAAGATTTCAGAAAGGTCTTAAATACCAGCCCTCCCCATCTCATCGTGCAGCCGTCTGGTGCCACTAGGACGGTCTTCAAATTGCGGAGTATTCTGTAGTTACTCCCAGTAGGCTATGTTGATGGCTTCTGTGGAAATTTTGAGAAATTTCCAGACTGCCGGGCATATAGTCTATTTGAGACCGTTCCCGTGAGTGTTGATGCATGAAAAATTGTTTTCCATCAGCAGCAATCAACTAAAAGTGCAATATACTCGTGTTTTGGCATTACGTTTTGTACTAAATGTCCGCGACAGGACGAAAATTATGCTAATTTTGGCAGTCCCAAGCATAATAGTTTTATTTCTCAAAAATGCTACATTGAATTCCCAAGCTTGAAACTTTCTAAACTGAAAGAGCAAACGTGAAGCTTTCCTGTGGCATGGTGTTTTCGTCAAAAATTTATGTACCAGATTCCTTTTTCGTACCTCAAACATTGCCTATATTTAACCAAATTTGAAAAATAAGGCTACAGAAGTTACAGAAAAAAAATAGTACAGTAGAAAAGACCAAGAAAAATTTATTACGTGTACTTAAGGTGGTTCCAGCATAATGAATGACCGGTTTGCCGTATTTTTTAACTCGCTCGCTCCGCGTCAATATTGCTTGGATTTTATTGTACTTAACACAAATACTAATTCAACTATTCTGCCTTTCGACGGTGTATTCAAAATTATCATTGTAAGCCGCGTTTGTGAATGCCAGCTGATATTCAAACGACACTATTTTCACTAAAACTGCTGCCAAGCGTTATTCCCTCGTACGATTTTTTTTAAACTTCGTGAACGACCTTTTAAGGTCCCTAGTAATGTTCTGACGAGGTAAGAAGGAAATTGATCGAGCCGAAATCACCAATTCATATTTTTGTTGTCAAAATTTGGACAAATCGGTTGTTACGTGATTTCGGCTCGAATAATTTTTTTCTTACCTCGTCAGAACATTACTAGGGACCTTAAAAGGTCGTTCACGAAGTTTAAAAAAAATCGTACGAGGGAATAACGCTTGGCAGCAGTTTTAGTGAAAATAGTGTCGTTTGAATATCAGCTGGCATTCACAAACGCGGCTTACAATGATAATTTTGAATACACCGTCGAAAGGCAGAATAGTTGAATTAGTATTTGTGTTAAGTACAATAAAATCCAAGCAATATTGACGCGGAGCGAGCGAGTTAAAAAATACGGCAAACCGGTCATTCATTATGCGGGAACCACCTTAAAGGGGAACTGAAGACAAAATTTATTTTCTCAAGAAAGTTAGATATCACTTATATTAACATTACTTGAGTATTAGTTTTTGTAAATGTTTCTTAGATATCAACATAATTTACGTTCGATATGGAATATCATTCGTCATTTTGCCGTTTTACCGTCGGCTCAGATCTTTTTGTTTGTGACGTCGTTTTAGGGGAATATTAAAATCCGTTCACAACATTCTCTCTACAAGAAAATACAATGCACTTATAATTACTCTATATTGTGACTGCACTTTCCCTTGGGATAGATGACGTCTATTAAGGGGAATAATGATCGAGCCGCGATCATTTCAGCGGTAATCTATGTCTTTTTACAATTCAAACTCAAGTTTCTTCTCCATAAAAATAAAAACAATTGGAAATTAATTTAGAAAATGAATGTACATAACATTCTCTTTGTTTTTATCGAAAGATAAATTTAGGCTTCAGTTCTCCTTTAATGTCGGTGTTGTAGTGCTAGAGGTGAACACACACCGATTGTTCAAATTTGCCTTATAATTTAGCCGAAAATTTTCAGTCGTCAGACGGGTTTTAAAAACTGCAAATTTCTCCTAAAATAAAATCGCTGGAACTTTTTAGTATTTTTCCCAAAAATAGGTCATGAATCGAAAGGAAAGAAAATTAAATTCGATTTTTTTTTGAGTTGACGAAAAAGTATATCAATGATTTTTGTCACATTATATTTTTGTTACTTGTTGTTTAGTTTACTGAAATTAATATTATGATTAATAAAACGAGTAACGGAGTAACGATAAGTAATACATTTCCTTGCGAAACGTTCTTGAAATTTTCCTTTCTGTGTTTTTTTTTTCTGGCTACGAAAAAGCTTTCACTTGGGAGAATTTTAACTGCGTCCAGTATGGTTCACAGAGCAACTTATGTTAACGTTCTGGGATTTTGAATAAAGTGCTTTCTGGTAACTTGAGTTTTCAGCAGCCCTTGCAGCTGAACGTCCTTCACGTCTTCCCAAATTACGCGACCGTTGTCTGCCAAGGCATTGTTCAGTACGCTTTTGATTTTTTTTGCAGAATCCATGTCTTTGCACGAAATGAAAACCTTTCTGTTGGAACTAAATAGTGAGTACTACATCTGCGCGTACAAGGATCACTAGTCAAGATCGGAAGCACTTACTTTGAAATTTTCCCTTCTCCCATACTTTCCATTTTCTTTTGAGAATATATTAAAAAAATAGCCACTGAAGCCATTTGCCTCTTCGAATTTGACGAAGCAGTCAATATTGAACCAAAAGTCTGCAATGCTTTTATAGGTTCCTTTATTAAACTTTTATGGATTGAATATCCGTCTGTACCTTCGCGAATGCTCAGCGATTTTATGAGAGAAGTCATCACCACGTAACACGTGCAACAACTTCAAAGTACGAATACATTTGTACTAACAATAGTGTTTCGCTCGAGTACGAAAGAATGTAATTTACATACGTACATTTTTAAATGTTAAAACTGAGTTCATTCTGAATATCAATTAGTCAGTCTTGTAAGCTCAAGTCAGCCACCGGGTAAGTTATCAGATATTTCATAGTTTTGCCAAGTACTTTATTAAGGAACAGTTTCTTATAGATTTCGAACACTCCCCAACAAGCTTGTCATACTAGTACTATGCTACAATGATGCTAATATAGCCGTTTGAACAGTGGTTAGAACATGCAAGGCTGACTCAACAAATAGAACGCCGGATTTCGTGTAACCTGTGGTTTACATGCAAATGAGCATAACTTACCCACCATAAAACCCTAAACCTAACCATTAACTCAGACAAATTTATATAAAAAATGAAACCACAACAATTATACATATCTTTTTGCCAGTTCAAGATTTGAAGTAGTCTTGATGACCGAAGATTCGTCAAAGAAGTGCAGTGTTGTTGGACACAGACCATGAGTGATTTCTAGATAATCATCCACTTTCCAAATGCTGACAACTTGCTCTTTCGGTAGACTACAAATTTTCTTATGAGACATGCCTAGCTTCCCATGGAGGTTCTGGTTTACGGCCGAAACTGATGGCAAACTATCTCTATGGCACAGCCCCTCAACCAGAAGTTTTTCCTGTATTTCAGAGGCATACGCACTAGGTTTTCGTAACTTCCACATTTCCATGCACTGTAACACACCTTCTGTTACTTTCCGAGGATCACTTCCACCGCAGGAGAATGGAGTTACTGTTCCGTGTTGTACGTAATGGCTTATGATTCTTCGAACAGTACAAGAGTACCCATTGGAGCCGCTCCACAAAATAACCGCTCCTCACCCTATTGTTTTGCTGGCTGGCAAATTGAATTTTTTTATTGCTGGCTGGGAATTTTTCGATTTGTGTCCAATGCTGGGATGCTGGGACCGGATGATACGCTGCTAGCTGGGATTTTTCCGATTTGTACCCAATGCTGGGACCGGGTGTTGCGCTGCTACCTGGGAAGTGTTTGATTTGTATCCTATGCTGGGAGGTCTGGGAGCAGATATTGCGTTACTAGCTGGGGATTATCACGTCCTAGCAAACGGCCGACCTCTCAAGCTGAAGTGTTATTTGATTTCAACTGAATAGGATTTTTGTAGCATTCCATGTATGTTGACATTACAATAAAAACCTTTTGGCAGCTGTCATGTACTGAGAGTATTTTGCCTGGATTTGATTGGTACTAAAAGTGTCGCCACTATCCTGTCCTGTCAAAGTCCGAAATACAAAGAACAGGAACATCTCTGTCAATAGAACGTGCGCTTTGTGTTATAGGCGAGCTGACATTCATTTGGCTCAGTAGGGTATAGTTTTAGAGCAAAGCGCGGCCTCACAATTTTTCCTATTCTGAAATTTAAAAACTTTTTGGATACAAAGAAGTACGAAGAAACTTGCCAGTTAAGTCCTGTCGCAACTCCGAACACTGAGTGGTTGCCTTCAGTCGACAAACTCTGCCTACACTTACAACGGTAAGTCATCTATCTATAGAAATGCAACTAATGCAAGTTAGTAGTACTAGCTAACTGCCTCACCAATTTGCAGATATTAACAAATACGTTATTTCTTCAGGTCTGTTTGCGTCCTTTTTAATTGATGTTCATGTAAAATTCAGGTAAGATAATTGTTTATTTCCGCTGATTTATTTTTGATAAAGTTTCGGCATTAATACTCAGACAAAGAGGATCGTTACGCTGGTTTCGGGGATTGAATTGCTTGAAGTCAGTCCCTGATTATTTGTAACATTTACAACTGAAGCCTTTCTTGTTTTTTGAAACTTTGTTTATTGATTAATCAAAAGCTGTTTATGCTTTTTAAAACAGTAGTTCATAGGTATTCGGCTGTAACTTTATTTCTTACATTCACAAAGGTTTTCTTGAAACTTTGCTTATATTGTCTTCTCAACATTTTTACACATAAAAGTTTTGCCTGTTTGCAAGTAGAAAGTCATAATGAATGACTGAAAGCTTCAACAAATAATATTACACCAATAGTTCATAGTTATTCTGTAGTTTTTCCTTGAATTCTTTAACATCAGGGTCGGTCTCAGATTCCGCTTTAATAGTAACGGCCTTTGGCCTCATGAAGTGATCTGTGACTTCGATGCAATTTTTGTCTTTAGGGTTTCTTGGTTGTCTCCTCAGAGGTTGGTTTTTCCAACTGTTAAATCTGTTTTATGGAAAAAACATCCCCACTGCCCTGACTCTTTCGCCTACAACCGCTTTTCATTTTTCTCGAAAAGAAATAATTTTCATCAGTATTGTCGATAATCCGTTGTATGTCTATTGATTGACAGCTGTTCGTTATAGGACTGAAATGCATGTCACCAAAGGCAGGACTGATTGTGAATGAAGTTTTGTCTATTAGGAGGTTTCGTGAGAAAATATCAGTTGCCAGTTAGTGATGTATCGATGGGAAAGAATAATCTAGCAACTCGAGCTTTAACTAGGTTTGACTGTGTATGAGTTTCACAAATAGTAAAGCTGATTGACTTTCGCTATCAAACATCCCAAAGATTCCTAGTCAGGGTGCGTTTTCACTAGGACATTTTTAGACTAGTTTAACTCAGAAACTCCGGAAATACAGTGAAAACAGTCTAGGAAAAGTTAAGCAGTTAAAAATGGGAGCACGTTAGTTGACAGATATCTGTCTCATTATTTACTTGATGCGTGTTATCATACAACAGACAACCCTAGAATCGTTAGAATCGTTCTTAAAAAAGAAAATATTGTATATTTTAAAGAATGAATCCTCCAATTTTAACTTAATAGACCATTATTTCTTATGGAGAGTTGTAAAACTTTGTATTTTTGTGACTGCTTTCTTTGGAAATGACCGTTGGTAAATAGATCCATTCAATGGCACCACAAACTTTGCTAGTGAAAACACTGAAAAAGTCACACTAGTCTAAAGTCGGTCGGTAATTGGATTATTCAAAAAATATTCGTCTAAAATAGGTTACGCTAACTGAATGATCATCCAAAGTAACAAAAATTTATTTCAATAGTCAACACTAGGAATGAAAATACCAAAAATTGGTATTTCAGCCAACAATTTAAACAGCAAAGAATACCGACGGTGGTGGACAGGGGAAGACGTTTGTCAACATCTGCATTCTTTGCATATTTGCCAGTTCGACGTTTCTGCAGATCATCGGAAGAAAGGCAAATACTCAACGTCTAGAGCGAATTAGCACCAACAATGACCTTTAATTCGTAGAGATTCTGTTATGTGTTTATCTCTACTCATATTTAATGTTCTAAAGTATATTTTGGGTCCATAGTGACAATTAGGTTCCTTAACATTTTCATCTGTGTATGATCCGACCTATTTTGCCAAATAAACCATTTTGACAACGAAAATCTTTCATACTCAAACTTCGGTTTCTGTGGGTCTTTCATTTTACCATTACGCTTCAAGTAAAATAATCTAGCGATCGTACTTTTTGACAGGGGGCAGGTTGCTAAACTCAGCATGAAGGAGATCTTATCTCAGCGTTTTGAAGCAGTCATCTGGATATGATACCACAACATGTTCCTCGTCAATCAGCGTGACAGTTCCACAATGTCAAAGACGTGACCAGCGTCAAAGAATAAGAAAACACAAGATTTCCATATTTATTTTGAGATATTCTTACTTTTTTATCGTGAATGACAATATACTTCTCTCGCACATACTACGTGTAATTGGTGGATTTTTGAGGGGGTCCAAATTGGGGGTCCAAATTGGGGGTCCAAATTGGGGGTCCAGCGATTGTACCCTCCCCTTGACGTGGGCCAAGTGCTACGAGCTTCCAGGGGCTAAAATGGAAACCATTTTGATACATTTATTTTATGCACCGATTTTATTCTAAAATTGTAACTAACTTCAAAAAATATAATTCATTACCAGATGTGTGAAATCATAATATAATAGTTTAAAATTGTTTTCGTTTGTATGAGAGAAATCTGATGCATGATGACTGCGCTCTTTGCATGCCCCGTATCTAGTCTAGTTTACAAAAGTAATTCCACAATCATTACATGCATACAAACAAAAATGCATTATTAAAAACGGTTTATTACTTAGATGATGTATTATTTACATAAAGTAGATAATCTTGACTCTGATTAAGAAAAAAACAGTTCATAATCTCTTTGCAATTTATCTTGAAATACTTTAACAACGGAGTCTGATTCATCATTTAACGAGATCGATATTCTGATCCGATGGGCACGGGCTGGCCTTTGACTATCTCCTCTACTCCATTTGGCCTTCTCGATCACTTCACTGTGGAACAAGTTAAGTCAGATTTAATATTTGAAATAGACATTTGACGTTTATCTATAAGCAACAAACAATTCAAAGGCACTCTTACCATTCTGCATTCATTATTTTGTTTTCGTCTAATAAAGGCGAAATCATGGATGCCACATCTCTATTCAAAACTGCCCTGGGTTTCTGAAAGCGATCCACTAGTTCTACACAATTAGGGTCTTTGGGGTTCATCTGCTGCCGTTTCAAAGAATACATTTTTCCAACAATCAGATCTTCGTTGCGAAAATACACCATTCCAACAGCTCTAACTCTTTTCCCCACCGGCGAGTCTTTCTTTTCTTGAAAAGATATTTGCTTCATGGTTACAAGAGTATCAGTACATTACCGGCCTCATGCAGTCACAAATTGACAGCTAAAACTTTACTGACGCTTGTATTGTTCATCATACCTTCTCCAACGTCAAAACTGTCAGATGTCATAACATGTAACAGAGAAATGTCCGGGTAGAGCGGAAAACTCGAAAAACTAGTTAAATCTATTCTTAAAGTGGCATGAACAATAAGAAGAGTCCTTGTTACGATGAGTATCAAAGATAATTAGGGCCACTTACAGCACTATTAAATATATGCGGTTTGTTTGCTTAAAAGTATTGTGTATCTCAGCTGCGTGCCAACACAACAAAAATTTATCATGACTTTGTTAGAGCCGAACAATTTCTATGACTCTAGTGCAAAGCATAGAAGTAGAAACCCTGGAAACTACCATAATTGACATGATACAATACTCTAGTTTGCGCAATTAAATACCAGGGAGTATCATCCTGAATTTCGCCATCTGACCTGAGACTCAAACTTATGTTTTATCTTAGTCGCAGTTTGGCATTTTTTTCTCGACTGTGATAACATAAATTGGAGCCAATAAATTTCTCAGCCGATAACGATCCAACCAATGAAAACCAATAATAATGCATACTAGTAGACCCTAAATCAACTGTTTCCTTTTGTTGAATTTTTACTAATACACTGTACACTAAATAGCTAGTTTTTATTTAACAGTCCGATGAAAATCACTCTAAATGAATAGATGAATAGATATAGACAACCATCCATAATCTTTTCTAGTTATGCAATATGAACTTGCGCCCCGGAAAGTAAAATATGTGTTACTATGTTATAATTCAATAGCAATGGGACTTTTTTCGGCTTTTTTTGCCGTGTAAACAACTAGCTTAACTTTGTTATAAGGTGTTTCCACTGGTGTTTCGGAATTTCTTTGTTAAGCTAGCAAATGTCTAGTGGAAACGCAGCCCTTTTATCTAAACCGGAAACAAGCGTCAAGCAACTCCATGACGAAAAAATGTTACATACAAGTGTTAATGGAACAAACCACCTCCTACTTAATAGATTTTTGTGAAGTGAAACGTTTTAGTGAAGTTCTGTCAACATTTCTAAAATGTCACTTTTTTGGACAATTTCATGGCTGGAAGTGTTTGTTTAGGCGGAGCCTGGAATTTCAACTTGCAAAACTTGTTCTGGTAAAAGTTTAGCTTGGCACTCATTAACCTCATGCATACACTATGCATTTTAGGTCGCCTAAAATTCCTTTAGGTGTTTGTTTACTGACCAACTTTAGACTAGTATAATTTGCCGACTGTTTTCACTGTAAACTTTTTTTAACGTTATGAAGAACATATCTGATTACAAACGACTCTTCGAAGAAATGCAGGGGAGAGAAAACGCTTGTCTCTGCATCCCTACTCATAATTGTTACAATATTTATTTCAATAACGATAGGAATTTCTTCAAAACTCTGTAATTTCTTTGATTTGAATAGTCTTTTACGAACGTCTGTTGTACGCTACGAGAGATTACATAAATAAACTGACAGATATCTGTCAACCAGTTTGCTGTGAGTGGCTGCGGTGTTTACCAGGACAAGTTAAACCATCTTGCTAGGTAGTCTAACTTTGGTGTGATTTCCGTTGTTTTAGAGACAATTTTGTAAGTGAAAACACTCTGCATTTTTAACTCGCTTAACTTTTTCTAGGCTGTTTTCACTGTATTTCCGGAGTTTCCGAGTTAAACTAGTCTAAATTGTCCCAGTGAAAACACACCCATTCTCTAGCAATCAGCACTAGTTGACTTCATAAATGAGCCGCTAGCAGACCTTATCGAACTTCGACGCCGTACTGATGCCGACAATTTTTTTTGGTCAAATGTCAAAAGTGTCAGATTTCATGACTTGAAACAGAACTGGAAAACTCTCACATAATTTTGGATTTTGTGATGTTCAGTTCAGGGTACACTATTTCAAACAAAGTTTCGATAAATTAGCAAATGTTAAAAACATCGGGGTTGTGTCTAAAAATGTTGCCTCGAAACGCGCAGTTACTCTTGTTTTTAGCTAAAATACCAAACATGTTAGCTAAAGCGAAATATTAAATACATTCATATGGCTTTGCATTTGGTCTCGCAAAAGGCTTATCGCCATTCAGCCAATTCTCAGCGCCAACTTTGCCTAGCTGGTTGACAGATGTAGCTGCTTTATTCGCAAAAGAGGAAGAACACGTTCACGTTCGTGCATGCGAAAGATTTGGTTTTGGCGGGCCGTACGTGGCTTTTGGCAGGATTAAACGTTAAAATAAAAAGCCTGGAAAACAGAATAAAAAGCAGTATACCTATTCTACCGAAGTCAACAATACTATGAAATGATGTAACTGCAACAAGCTAGCTAAAAACACGTTCGTTCACATTGAGTTATGGTATTTAACTAACTTTAATATAAAAGCTAGAAGTCGAGCTGTTCAGGCTTTGCTACTTGTTGGGACTTGAATCAGTTCGTCAGCTTTGTCATTTTGCTTTGTTTCCGAATAAATCTAAATGGTCGGAGTATATAGCAGTAAAGCGATAATATCGTCATTTTATTTAAACGCGAATAAATCTACCTAAACAATTAAGTGACGTTAAACATTGTTTAACAAGCGCGAGTTTCTTTTACTATGCCAGTAATTCAATACCAGTATTCAATATATGTCAGGCGGTGGTCGCACTACGACCGCAACGCATCACGGAAAATTTTTGAAATACGAGTCATTTACAACTGGTCTCGGTACAGTACACATCATTGCCAGTCTTTATTCTCCTGTAATATTCCACTTATCACTCTACTTTTACGTAAATAGTAGTCAGGGAGCATGTGTATTCCCGTGGGACTTTTGTGTTGAAAGCAAGCCACCTACCTAGATATGTTAAGGCAACACTAAGGAACAATAAAAACTTTGTTGGCACTCTGACAACTTGCTAGTATGCCGGTTATGGCCCGTTAAAGTTGGTTACTTGATACCTGGCATGGAAACGAGGCAAAAAAACTATTTATTTTTATATAAACCATGTTGTTGTTGACCAATAATCATGAAACTGTTTAGAATTAACAACTAACCTATGACAAACATTTCTATGCAAAAAATATTTGATCACGTGATTATAAGGACAAAACATGAAAACGAGGCTACTTTTTGGTTGAGTTTCTATAATTCCTCAAACTAACTGTATTCAAGTATTAAATGCTGCAGATATCCCTGAAATAGTATGCCAATAGTAAAACCAAGATGCCAAAATGATAACTACATGGTCACGTGATTATTCAGACGGAACATCAAATCGAGGCTAGGCGATATTTTGTACTGATTATCTATTGTGATTTTTACTCTGGGGCTATTTCAGTGGTGTTCAAAACGTAACCAAGTCGTCTATATTTTAGAGTCATTTTCGTATGAGCGAAATAGTAACGGTACTGTCCGTCTTCTGTGCCATGCATGAGCATGTTGATTAGATGAGTAGTAATTTTAATTTGTGTGTTGTCATTGGTTGAAAAGATTTCGTTGATTCCGTACCGTGACCGAAACTTCGTGCAGGTTTCCTACACATACGAAAATGACTTTATAACTAATATTTACATTGAACTGTGACTTCAATCATCGTCAAACTTCGTGCAGGTTTCCTACACATACGAAAACGACTTTATAACTAATATTTACATTGAACTGTGACTTCAATCATCGTCATCAGTGTCACTTTCATTGGCAGCAGAGATCTGTTCTGCATTCTCACAGCTTTCCTCAAGGTCTGAACATCTACAGAGATCGGTGCAGTTTAAACCAGCTTTTCTGCACTGGCAACGGTTAGTTGAGCATCTACTTGAAGCACATCCACATTTGATTAGATGAATAACTGCATCTGGTGCTGGCTGCAAGGTTGTCATCACTGGCACCCACTTATTATCTTCTAGTTGCCATCCATATCCCTGTGGTGATGGTAGACTTGGACTTACCACCGTGTCGCTTCCCCATACCATTGCTTGGTAGTGTGCTCTCTTGATGGCCTCGCGCAAAGCGGATTGTGTGGGTGGAAGCCTTTCAGACTGAGCCTGTTTCTTTTTAAAGAGCCACCATCTGAGATCTTTCACTTTCGTATATTGGGTATTTGCATCGTACAGCTTACATATCAACTTCTCAATGGCATTGAACGTTGTTTCTGTTGGATTGGCAGTCGTGCCCAGATCTCTTAGTGCAGTAATGATATCTTGACTACTTTCCTCAAACACCTTCCAACAGGACAGCTTTCCTTTACCAACAAAGCTGCCCGTGTTATCAGCACCAGTTATGGAATGGAATCCTGGTAAGGCTGCAGCTCTATGTTGGCCTAGTTCTTCGTAAATGGGTTCAAGGGGATTATTCTGTGCTTCTGACCTATTCCAGTCACAAAGGATGTATCGTCACAAAGGTCGGGATAACGCCTCAGTACAAGAACAAGTACATCTGTGTCTGGTGAGTGTATTCTAATGGTAGTAGCACCAGAGGTAGTGGCGTCCAAAGCGTGTAGCAGCATTTTCGTGTCCGCTTCCTCTTGGTCACTCTGAAGATGGGACATTTTACGGTGTGTAGCCTGGCACTTGTTGGACCATGCAAGAACCACATGTTTACCCATTGCTTCTATGATCTCCAATGTTTTCTTGGCAAGATAGGTTGTAAGTTCCATCTTTGTATTGACATGTGCCAGCAATTTCTTCATGGGCACTTTTGCGATATTCGTTGTTTCAGTAATATGGTAGGCAATGGGCTGTTGTCCACCTTGTCTTCTTACACGAGTAGCCATCTTCAATGATGATGGCACATCATACCTGTCGAAAATAAGGCATATTTCATCACTTTCATTGTACTTGTCCAACATCCTCCCTGTGAAATATTCTGCAAGTTGTGAGCAGTTCTTTATCCACTCTGGCTTATCCAATGATTGCACTTCTGCCATTGCATCGACAATATCTACTCTCAGTTGTTGACCACCAACCACATGTTCTTGCATATCAACACTCTCGTCTGTAATACATGTAATTCTTGAGATGGCACAGTTATTGCTAGGTATGTCTTGTTTAACACACTTCTCAAGTATGGACATTAAAACACTCTTCTGGGCACAATGAATCATTGTTCCATCAGCAGCAAACATTGATCGTGGTACAACTGAAAATTCGTAACAACCAACTGCCTCCTTGATGTTGATTTCAGGTCTTGATTTACAGGCTAGCATCATCCTTGCAAACAATGATCTATCTTCTTTGAGCTCATAAACTGTTTCCCCTGCTTTTATCTTCACTTCTTTACTAGTGCTTTTCCAAGTAGTAAGCTTATTCTTCTTCATAGGTGCCCATACGTTTACTTTATTAGACTGAATGCGATCACCTACAAAAGCCTCAAATAGCTTGAGACCAATCTGACCTTGGTTACAGACATCATGCTTCGCTTTTTCAGGCATCACAACCTTTGTGACTAGGTTAAAGAGATCATCGCTTTCTTCAGTGAAAGGATTTGTAAAGCTTCTAATGGTGCTGGTGAGATCTTCTATGTGACGTTCTTGTCTTGCAGAAAAGGCAACGGAAAGAGCATGATGCTTGTTTGTTGTCTTTGAGGATATTCCAGCCATCTCCTGAGCTTGTGAAGATAATCTTGCAAGCTCTGGTGCTATAAGGAAAAAACTTTGTGCGGGCAGTTGGATTTAACGTGATGCCAACAAGACCACCAGAGACCTTCATTGAACGGTTTATGTGTTCTAAGGCATTATCAGCACCAATGGAGCAAAATGGTACTTGGGCGTTTTTGTTAACCACCCAGTTTCCCTGCTGGAACTCCTCATAAATATCAGGGTTGGTTGTCTGCAGTGTCTTCATTTCCGCCAAGTACAACGGGATCATACGAGCATAGTTTAGTTTGTCATGCGCAAAAAAGTACTTGGTAAATGCCTCAAGAGCTATAAGATGTAAATTCCAGTCAGCCATTCTTACTGCACGGACAAATAGCATCATTTCCAGTACCATTTTCATGTATTGGCGCGTGAATGTAAAAAGTGGTTGCTTGGACTTGGATGCATCAAACCTAATCATCTTTCCCATGACATCCAAATATTCGATTGTTTGCGCCATCTTTAGGTGGGCATCTTTCACATTGTCCTTCTCTTGGTTTGCACATGAGAGATCAAGTTTCTTTGCAACTTCCTCAAGGTGGCATTTTAAATCGGGATGCTGGTCAAATAATGCCTCTTGGTATAACGTAAATAGGGCCTGCAAGGTCACCTGATGAGCTGTTTCTCCTCTCTTGACATGGTTTACATCGATAATTTGTTTCGCCGTTGCAGATCCATACAAATCAGCTTCAGTCCAACACAAGTCAATTCCACTGTTCTCGATGTACGAACCAATAGTGCGCAGCTGAGCCATCACGATATGGAGCTCACCAGGGCGCAGTATTATATTGCTCAGGTCTTCTTGAGCCATTTGAAGCTGTTTTGCAGGCTTGTATAGCCCCATGTCAAGTGAGATAATGGTCTTCTTGGTAGGACCTACAACTGCTGTCTTGATGTCCTGGGCTTGCATAAGGATGGTTAGCAGTGTCTGCCATTCATGAACCGGTGCAGCAATTAACGGTGGCGTTCCAACTCGTGTTACTGGTAACAAATGGGTAACCATGGATTGATAACCAGACCACGGTGGGATATTTAATAAACTGGACTGATGTCTAGATGCTTCATCATTGTTTGAAGATTGGATTGTTTCTTGGGAATTTCTCACTCATGATGGTTCGTCCAAAAAGCCAGGCTGTGTCAGACAGGGAAAGTGATGACGAAAGTTGGTCATCATTTTGAACTGTAAACGTTGGATAAGTGATACTTTGGGGCTTCGAAGGGGGCTTGGGACAATCAAGAAGCTTTGTTATGGACTCTGGTAAATCCTTGATTGAACGAGTGCAATCTGGCTCACTAACAACAAGATCAGGTTCTTTATCCTCTGGGTGGGTGACATCTTTGATATATCGCCATTGCTGCTCCATGTAGAGTACGCTTACCATCTGGAGTATCTTCTGAAAAGTCAACATTATCAATAGCAAAAAAGACGTGTCTTCCATTGACTATATCTGGTGGTAAATAGATACCATTATTGTGCAGCATTCTCCTCAGCACACTTGCTTCTATCTGAGCCTCTACTCTCAAAAGCTTGTTGTAATCACAAGACATTCCAAATCCACTCAGCAGATTGACGATTTTCTTACTTCTAGAAGTTTGGTGGACTGCCAAACCAACTGCTAATTGCTGTGGCATTTCTCGTGTTGATCTTAAAGTGTCAGAACTCTTGTTTTTAACTTGACGATCACTCAGGTACATCGATACTGTACTTTGAGCAAGGCTAATTGAACGTCTATGAACGTCAAGGGATTTCTTGCCTACAGAAATGACACTATTAGGTCCCTGCACTATCCAGCGGAAAAAGCTATACAGTTCCTTGGGTAAGTGCTCGTCTGTGATATCCTGAAGTGAGCCAGTGAAATTCCAATTTTTAGAATTGGAAATTGCTTTCCTAAGAATTCCAGCTGCATCATAAAGTGTTTTAATGTCATCGTCAATGTTTGTGGCTTGTGATTCAGAGACATTGATTGCTGCATCCCTTGTTGCTTTAATACTAACCCTATCAGATTCATTTACACGCGTTGATTTGTGGAATTCTACATCGGGTATTTCATTTTGTAGTAGCTGTCTTAATGCTTTGCGACTGCATTTGGGATTGCTGACATTATTTGATGATAGAATATTTTCATATGCTTCTTGAAGTAGAGATAGACTTATAACCTCTCCGTTTGATAATGCTTTCTCGGCAATGCTTAGAAATTCGATTTTTTGCAGCGATCTCATCAGCTACGTTTTTATTAGCACCTGACTTTTCTTTTGCCGCTCGAAGAACACTTGTAACATTATTTCCCCAGCAGCGTTTGTGATATTTAATATCAATTGCATGAGCATCATGCGAATCAACTGCTGTACAGAGCTTGACATTAAGTTTTCTGTCCCCCTTCTTTTAATGGCCTCATGCAAAGACACACCAGCATTTTCGGTGGATACTTGATGCAAAGGATTTAGATATCCTGCTGCTTCATCGCAAAAGAAACATACTTCCTTCTGGTAAGGAGCAGTTTGTGATCGAGTTAAAGTATTTGAGTCAGAAGGACTGTTTGCAAAAGATTTTCTCTTGGTAGAAGAATCTTCTGAGGATAACTGCCTTAGGTATCTTTCTTTGGCTCTCTTGCACATTCCTATCATTACAAATTAGTCTTTATTAGTGTAATTATTTTCGGGTGACAAAATGATCTATTGAATATCTATGACACTCAAATAAAAATATTATTATTATTAAGTTTACATATGAAAATTACTGATCCTCATGACGTGACTTTCAGACTTGATTTGACTAGCTCAAGAGTCACTGTTTGATATTACCTGTATGGACTGTGTCTTGGTAACATTTCCTGTGCCATGTTGACGAGTTTGACTTGAGAACGTCAGAAGTTAAATCTTTTAGACGATGCCAAATATCAGGATAGTTGTTGTCTCTATACAAGGCCCTTTCCTTCACATATTCTAAGACTTTATGGTGTGAACTAGGATTGTCTACTAGTTCTTCTCCTGTTTCTTTTTTGGGCAAATTATACACAATGAATAATTGATAATACTTTCACTATGCCTGGATTTCTTAGCTGGAGCTTCTAACATTCGTGAGACATTGAATATCGAGTTCACGACATCACTATGCTGACTGCTAGTACACAAAATGTCCGACTTGCCTTGTATTTTTCCATCAGAAACTGCTGACCGCCAATTGAGCCATTTAGCCTCGATTTGATGTGACCATGTAGTTATCATTTTGGCATCTTGGTTTTACTATTGGCATACTATTTCAGGGATATCTGCAGCATTTAATACTTGAATACAGTTAGTTTGAGGAATTATAGAAACTCAACCAAAAACTAGCCTCGTTTTCATGTTTTGCCCTTATAATCACGTGATCAAATATATTTTTTTGCATAGAAATGTTTGTCATAGATTAGTTGTTAATTCTAACAAGTTTCATCATTATTGGTCAACAACAACATGGTTTATAAAAATAAATAGTTTTTTTTTGCCTCGTTTCCATGCCAGGTATCAAGTAACCAACTTTAACGGGCCATAACCGGCATACTAGCAAGTTGTCAGAGTGCCAACAAAGTTTTTATTGTTCCTTAGTGTTGCCTTAACATATCTAGGTAGGTGGCTTGCTTTCAACACAAAATTCCCACGGGAGTTAATTTCATGACATATGCTCCCTGACTATAGGGTAACAAAACTCTTTTGTAGTGAACTTTATGGGAATTTTCGAACAAATATGCGAAGAAAATTAAAACATTTCTGGATTAACCAGACAAACTGAAATTCCCGATGACAGGCATGAAATGTGACCCAAAGGTCAAACTGCGTGACTACTTCGAGTAGACGAACCAAAACAAATTGGTTTCAAGAGAATTGTAAGAACAAGAAAATCATCGCATATGTTCTTTGACTGAAGCTTAAATCCTACACTTTCCCAAAGTTCAAACCCAAAGTTACATTTGTTGTGCAAACCCCGCTTTGGAATTTCATGTCTCATACCGGGCTCATAGCAGCCAGTGACAGGATACGTGACTTCGGCGGAAATTGGCTACAAGAAACACAGTTTTCAAATCATGAAAACAGAGATATAGAGTGGGGCGCGATGGGGCGCGTTTATACTGGCTCCAAGCGCCATTCCAGTACAACACTATGAAATCTTCAAAAATGCCATCCAAAGTAAAATAAGAAAAATATCATCCAAATAATGACCCGTCAAAAAAAAAAAATTACATGCGTGTGGTTAAAAAATACATAGCCTACATTAAAATGATAAATTCTCTACAAATATCAATTGAATCACAACGAAATGGCCAGAATATCTTCGCTTAATTATGCATGTTATCATCCTTCAAAGATGATATCAATCAAGAAAATACTTCTTACATAAAATCCAATGTTAAGTTACCCTTCTGAAAGCACAAAGCAGCCATGATTTTGGCAAAATGCGTGAAAAAGTGCTACCATACTGCTTTGCGGTCGTAGTGCGACCACCGCCTGATATATGTGATCTTTTGGGCGGATTAGATTTTATTAGCCCGTGAAGGAATGGTCAAACAATTCAAAAACTAGAAAAAAGTAGCAGCTTCTATTCAATCGAAGTCATGATAATTAGTAATTTCCTTTTGATAAACAGTTTTTATGGAAGCACTGGATCTATTTTTGCAATACCAACTAAAATCCGTATGTTTGCAAATAAGTTACTCGGAATTCAGTAGCACGACTTATCATACGTCAGTTTGATTGACAGGCATGCAGTTTATATTTCAGGCAGTAGTTGAAGTGCAAATACACCAATCATAATTATTGTTGTTATAAATTCATGTGTTCTTTATTGTATCTGGCTCAGTCGTTTGGTAAATCTGAAGGTTATTTTACGATCGGAGCGACTAGCCCGTGGGCTCCATATTTTCTTTTCTCATGTGCTCTGCGAGCGTTCGGATGTTCATTGTTACTGAGTAACACAAGACCGGATGTGTACCTTTCGGGATCAGGGCACATATCAATCTGCAAAACCACCAAATTATTGAGAGAAGATATGAATGACTTCTTGATCTTCGATAATGTACAATTATATCGTTACATTGTTCAAGTAAATGACAACCCGAATATGCTATTCACTCCGCTTAAAAAATATATTGTTTACACGTGCGTCCGTATCAGTCAAAACAACTACAGTTAATATTTATTTAGATTTATTTGATACAAAACTTCCACTAATGACATGTTATAAACGTAGTCATTTCAGTCTAGCCAGCAGCCGATTCGAATTTATTAAACTGACATTAGGTTCAGTTCGGTTTGAGTTCTTTCCTAAATTTCAGACTGTTCATTTTATTGCGCTTTTCTACCTAGGCAACAGCAAAAAATGTATTGAAAATCGATATGATTTGTGTTCAAATTACCCAAACTTTGGGTAAATACAATATGTTTCAAGAGAAACTTAACTAGACGTACGACTTCTTGTTGGATACCAGGTGAAGTTTTCCTAGTTTTATATATTAGGTTTAATCCAATCAAAAGAATGGGACAAAGGGACAAAGGGAGAGACACCGTCCACTAGTGGAGAATGTTTCCTGCTGTTGCTAAGCTACAACTGTTATTTCGGAGATCAGTGCATCAGGCGCTATCGAGTAAATTCACAAACAATGTACACTGTTTGTTCATAATAGTGTTTTGTATTATTTAAATGTTTTGCAGATTAGTTATATTTACAGGAAAAATTATCTTCATTTGCAAGAATGCAAATGGCTGAAGAACACCTGTTGTGGTATACCATTAATAACAAGTTTGTATACATTATATCACATCAATCAATCGGCAATCATTAAGATGGTCCATCCCAGGGTCTATTCCTACCATTCCTATCCACTGCCTTATAAGCATTGTCTGCATGTACTATACGAGTTTTTATAATGGCATTGATTTTTTGGCAAACCGGCACCCCGATAACGAACATATACCAATAAAACAAATGTTTTAGACTGTTTTAGTTTTTATTGTACGACATTACATCGGTCAGATGACACGTGCCGTTACCAGCCGGCGTTATAAATTATATTTGTTCAATTAAGGAGTATTGAGATTTCTTCTGCGATTTCGAATCAACTGCATGTTCTTGAATAATAATATATATATTATATATATATAAAGTAATTACTTCCCATTGCCGTGTTGACTCTGGTTCGACGTTACAACTTTTGGTTAGGTCTTTGGTCATGTTTTTGATTTGATGGCTTTTGTTGCGCTTTGCAGATGTTCCTGTGAATTTTTGATGCGATTGTCAGTAATGACTTTTGCTACAGATTTTTGCAGCCGTGCCTGTGAAGATTGCGGCGATTGTCGTTGATATCAGTTCGTTGAATCCAGTTCGATCGATGTTTGATTTTTTTTGGTCATGTTTTTGATTTTGATGGCTTTTGTTGCGCTTTGCAGATGTTCCTGTGAATTTTTGATGCGATTGTCAGTAATGACTTTTGCTACAGATTTTTGCAGCCGTGCCTGTGAAGATTGCGGCGATTGTCGTTGATATCAGTTCGTTGAATCCAGTTCGATCGATGTTTGATTTTTTTTGGTCATGTTTTTGATTTTGATGGCTTTTGTTGCGCTTTGCAGATGTTCCTGTGAATTTTTGATGCGATTGTCAGTAATGACTTTTGCTACAGATTTTTGCAGCCGTGCCTGTGAAGATTGCGGCGATTGTCGTTGATATCAGTTCGTTCGTTGCGATCGATGTTTGATTTTTTTTGGTCATGTTTTTGATTTTGATGGCTTTTGTTGCGCTTTGCAGATGTTCCTGTGAATTTTTGATGCGATTGTCAGTAATGACTTTTGCTACAGATTTTTGCAGCCGTGCCTGTGAAGATTGCGGCGATTGTCGTTGAAGATTGCAACGATCGTATGAATTAGTCCGTTGAATCCGGTTCCATATGGAAATTACTTTATCGATTGGTTTCGAGAACTTTATCAACGAACATTGCAATTCCGTCGAAGTTTAGATGTAATTTTGTTTCCACGATCATTTTTTTCAGGCAAGACGACACAGCAAGAGCGCACGAAGAGCGAAGTCATCTGGCACCAAAAAGTCTGCAAGGTACTGTGGTGTTGCAATTATCGGTGTTAATAGGTGTGCATTTTTGGTGATATGAAGGGCCGGTTTTTGCTAATTTGTTCGTCTATTACTTTTTATAGGCAATTTTCATGCACAGTGAAAATGGTGAAGGTGAGGGACCTAGATACATTTCTAATATGAAATAAATACAATGCTGTTTTGTTTAAGTTGTCATTCTTCGAAAAACGCGCTCGATATGCATATGAACGCGAAAAACTGACAATACTTGTGACACAATCTAGCGTTGACAAGTCCCGCGCTCATTGAAGAGTGTCAAACTTTGAGATGCAATGAGAATTTTCTGAGAATTTTCCGAGAAATGATTCAATGATTTTGGATCACTGGGCTGGTATTGCTGGAAATTTCCACTACTCACTTGCGTTTTTTTTAACACATAGGTGTACTAGCTAGATATAACGTATATTTGTTGTTGTCCGACAGGTTTCAGATGTTGAACGTTGGCTTCAAGAAAACATTGAGCGTGATGAGGAGGCGTCGATCGAAAAACTCAAACTGTGGGAAAGATTCTCCAGTTCGATGAATCCTAAAGAAGAGGTGGGAAAAGACACTTTTTTCGCATATCTAGGCATTGCAATAGCAAAATTCCCATGGGTGTCAGTAATATTAAAAAAGCGACGGCAAATAGGTTTTAGAGGTTTGAGACTAATAGCGAACGAAGAAGAAAAAGGTTCAAAGCGACTCAAGACCAACAACACCTTTAGTACAACTGTTATCCAAGAATGGATGACGGCTAATTTTTGCGAAGGAGGACCTGATGACAGTGTTTCGCGTGAGGAAATGTGGTCTCAATTTAAAGCCAAAAATGCATCGGTCACTGATGACGACAGAGAGGTCTTCTTTTCTTATATGGGCAATGTTTTACAAAAAACATCCATTCAACAACAAGAAAAAAGAAAACCAATCAGTGTCTGATTTACAGGCAGACCAAGACAAATTTTCGTCTTCATCACAAGTAAGGAATGGCATTGACAGCAGTGAAGGGGGTAATTTCTTTGATGCAAGTGACTTACCTGAGACACTGGACGAAACACCGCAAGACACAATCGATGAAAGCAATCACCAGTTAATGCCGGACGTCGCGGACCATCTTACAGAAGATTATTATTCATCTGAAGACACAGCATCTGAAGACACAGCCTCGACAATGGATTGTTCAGAAAAAAACGAGGACGTCATCGACATAGAAAGCGATAGTGAAAAGGAAGACTTGAGTGTGAATGTTTTGGAAGAGTTTTTTGAAAAGTTCCGCAAACATGTTGGTCGTTTGGTGCCATCGAAATTGCTAAAGAAATTCAGTTCTTTTCAAGCCTACCTGACCAGCTTGTTTCCGAAGTCCGAAAGCTTCGTGAAAGACCGCGAAGAAATTCACTTGGCGTCTGGCAGTACATCTGTTTATGCAGATGCCCGCATTCGCGCATTTATTGCTACGTGTTTCCCACCAGTAGAAGTTGGTAGCCTTGCTGGCGATTACCTCCCTTTCACATTTCAAGGCGATATTTTCCCTCAATTTACGCACCATGGGAATCAAAATGTTCAATGTGCTATTTGCATATCCTACCTCAAGTGGGCTATTCAAAATCAGAAGCCTCACTCACAGTGCAGGTCAAAGAAGGCATCGAATGACGCAGTTCTCTCTGGTACTGCTCGACTGGAATTTTCTGGTTTAGTGCAGGCACGCGAACATAAACTTTCCAAATGCCACGCGGAGGCTATTGAGTTTTTCAAAAGAGATAGAGAGTTGACAACACAAATTTCGTCTGCCATTAAAGAGGAAAATGTTGAAAAAAAAGATAGACCGATTTCGTCTTACTTCATTGCAAAGAAGCCTTTAAACTAGATACGACCTCCGAGTTCCAACAACTAAGCAACACAAAGAGAAAAGTAAAGTGTTACTACCTTTGGGATTCGGAGGTCGTTAAACAGTTTGCACAAGATTCAAGTATAAGAAGAACCACGCCAGCTACCCTTTACAGACAGCGTGTTAGCAATGGTAAAGTACGCTGCTTCAAAGATTCACCTGGACATGAGGGCTGTTCTACCTATGCTGGCTGGAAATCTCTCCATGAGATAGATGCCCAATCTCTTAAAGATGAAGCTAATAGAAAGTCCAAGTCAATCTTTGTTCCTTACCTCCAAGAAATATGTGTCAACGGTAAGCAAATCAGTATAGATGGCGGTATAAAAAGCCTAGATCCTCCCTGTCTAGAAGAAGCTTTTTCATACGGAGATCACCCCTATACGTGTGATATCTGTTTCCGGCAGTTGAGAGAGCTAAAAGACACTCTTCGACACCGCAGATCTGGTAGTCTTGAAGGTAAGGAAAATAGGCTCGGGTTGAAAGGGTTCAACAAACGTTACGCCAGAAGAGCAGAAATTGTTGACGCATTCGAAGTGGAAACGCAACGCAGGAAAATGGCAGAAGGTACAGTGAAAGGTCTTATAAGGAGGGCATTGACTCAGCGAGAATGGGAAGACATCCTACATGAATCATGCCTAACTGGTGAGGATCAGAAGTTCGCCATAGACTTGATTCGCTTAATGAAAGGAGGAATCTCTAAAACCAACCCCATGCAAGTGAATGTACTGAAAAACCTTGTATTAAAACTCAAGAAAGGCAGGAATCACAAATACGTTGAATGCATCAAAGATATAAGTGGTCTTTTCAAAAATGAATTAGGGCCGACTAATTATTCTCTCCTTGCTGAAATCTTTGGCCTTGCTAGAGAAACTACTGCTGCAGCGCATTCTGCTATGTCTAGGTTGGAGCCTGGTTTAAATAAAGGTGTGATAAGTTCTGCAGCATTGACATTCAAAGGCCTTCCAGTCATCGAAGGAAGTGACGGTGCTCGGTGTCTTCGATATCTTCAAGCACGAAAGACGAAGGACGATAAAGTCGTCTTAGTTGGAAATGCTTGGAATCCTAACGTTGAAACCTGGAAAAATGAAGAATTGACAATTCCTAGAAAAGATCCATCAAAGGGTGACCAAGACGACTTCGCAGCAATAAAACGGCTGATCGAAACCTTAATAAAGAAAGATAGATTGTCAAAAACAGTTTCCGTGCACAACTTAACAGCTTTGGCATCTCTGGAAAAGCCAACTCTCATTACCTGCATGTGGCCAACACAAGACAAAGGCTACAACCACTCACACCTACTGAAGTACTGGGAGGAGTTAAGAAAAAACTGCTATTATGACGAAACTGGA
Source organism: Actinostola sp. cb2023 (assembly GCA_033675265.1). Taxonomy (NCBI): domain Eukaryota; kingdom Metazoa; phylum Cnidaria; class Anthozoa; order Actiniaria; family Actinostolidae; genus Actinostola; species Actinostola sp. cb2023. Next base: position 24,880 of record JAUJYZ010000507.1, on the reverse strand, counting down.
GCAGTCCGCAACCCTCCGATCAATTTGATTGGATTTTCAACTGACTCAGCTGGCTTTTCTTTGTCTGCTGCTAAGCATCTGATGACGCCGTCAGCTGAAGAAATTAAAAGTGGAATCCATTATCTTGGCCTGGGTATTAAAGAAGAGCGGTTTCTTGCTCCTTACTACTGGTGTCTGCCATCAATCGCTTATTTAGACTATGACCACGAACAAAGGCTTTTCCTGAAAAGTCTCAAATACAGAACACGAGAATTGACATTTTGGAAACAAGACGGAATTAATTCTAGACTTGCGACGATATCACACTTAAGGATCTCAAACATCAATGTGAATCGTTGGGATTGGATTGCGGTTTCACTGCTACTGATCTACTTTTGATATACTTCTGCGGATCAGAACTCCGATGCTTGTGAAAGAATGTTTACCATCCGTGCTGCTGATCTCTTAGATGAATATGTTCAGGGTTCTCAGGCCACAAGCCTCTACATAAGGGCCGTGTACCACTTAATCCAACCTTTTCGTGTGCCGAATTTTGGCTCTCCCCACGATGTTCAAAAATCAGTGTCATGTGGTATCCACATCTTAAGGTTATGGAGGAAAGTAGTGGAGCTCAGCAACATGCGTTTGCATGCAGCGCCAGGCGCAAAATCTGATCCCTCAAAGCGCGGCAACTTTATAACAAGTGGATGCTATGATACGGCAGAAATTCTCTTTTCTGCTGCAACGATACATCAGCTAACAATGTTTCTGCATTTTAAAGACCTCGGACCTCAATGGGCATCCCCGTACAATTCCGGTACGAAGATGACAGAACGAATTATCGCTGAACTCCAAGGGAAAACCACTGAAATACAGTCGCTGGACTCTCAGCCAACCTTCGGAGATATGCTTGATAAATGTACAAAGGTTCAGTTTAATATAAATGCAAAACATCGCCTAGCAATGAAAGGAGTTAATGTAAAAGCCTCTAACAAAAGGAAGAAGCTTGCATTTGCTTTCAAGAAAAGTGAAAGTAAACAACTCGAGAAATACCCAGAAGATTATTTAGAATTCAGGGCTGCGCAAATTGACGCACATAAAGTAGGAGTTTCCGAAGCGAAATTTATATTTCAAAAATACATGCCCCCCGAGTGTGTCAATTTCTTAAAGTCTGCTAACAGCTGGGAAACACCTTACTCCTTTTCAAAGCCAGATGGTTGTATTATAGTTGACAAACCTCCCACGGATTTAGATACCGGTAGACTACTCGACCTTTCCTTTTCCAACGTTACCAAAGAGGTAGAATCAAATGACCCAGATACTGATGAAAAGGAGAACGAAATTGAAGAAGAAGAACAGCAGATTGAAGATGAGGATGACACATCTGGTTGTAAACTAGATGAAGAGAGTGAACCGGTAAATTATGAAGGTGACAAAAAGTGGAAGCTTAGCAAGAATGTCAATGGAAAGGTAACCTACATCCATGTCAAACAAGCGGTAAAGATTCTCTTGCCACGCGAGTACATTTCACGCAGTAGAGGTAAAAGGCACTGGGCATCAAAGTATCTTCCGGGAAAAGAACCACTGAATCCAAGGCACGACATATACAAATACTGCAACGTGGCCTTAAAGGTACGGCGAAATAACAAAAACGTTTATGAAATAGCTAGAGTGGAATCTATAGAGTCAGCAAGTGGGACAGAAATTTTAAGTTTTGACTCTAAAGAAAAGCGGTGTGATGGAGTAAGAATTCGCTGTTCACTTTATAGCAGAAACGAAAAAGGCACCTATTATGTTCCAGAAAATGTTATCATCACACAGTGGAAATCTTCTTCTTCAATCATTTGTGCTGTACTCCTTCAGCCAGCCGAGTCTCAGATTTCAAGAACGTATCTTTTGGATCAAGAATCGAAAAGTCTCACCTTGAAAACGCTGGATTCGTTGCTTTAGACGACGCAGCATGTTCCTCCCCAAATACTTCACAAGAAGACCATTCTGATTCTGATCCTGATATTAAACCAGAGGTTGAGGAAGGATTTTTCGAGATTGACGAAATTGTAGGAAGACGTCTGTCAAAAGATTCAATGACGTATGAATACAAAGTTCGATTTAAGGGATATGGACCAGAGGACGACATGTGGCTACCTTCCTCTTTCTTTAACAGAGCGGTAACATTTGAGTCAACTTCCAAATTTGGGAGGAAAAGAAAACATACTGTGGACCCAAACAACGCTCAAGAACCTCCCAAGAAGAAGAAAGTGAAGAAAAAAAGCAGCTCTAATGATAATAAGTTAAATGATTCGAAAGAAGATCAAATAAAGATGAAGGTGAAAAAAACAGCCACTTCAAAAAAATACCCAAAACAAGCAACCATCCTTGATGACAGTTTAGATGATAAGAAACCCGATGAGAGAAAGCTGTTCTAAAGGACATCATGCAGCCAAAACATGGCGTGAAGATGGATACTCCACCAACAACGGCCTCAAAGAGAAAGTGCAATCGACAGAAAACAATGACTAGAAAGGAAAAAGGAAGGTTGTACAGACAATCGTTGTCAACAGCATCTCAGAGTAAGATACCAAGAAAACAGCACGAAAACGAGGGTACCTGCCCAAAACCACCAACCATCCACGATGACAGTTCGGATGATGGGACACTTGAAGAGGAAGCCGTTAAAGCGGACATGGTGCAGCCAAAACATGGCGTGAAGATGGATACTCCACCAACAACGGCCTCAAAGAGAAAGTGCAATCGACAGAAAACAATGACTAGAAAGGAAAAAGGAAGGTTGTACAGACAATCGTTGTCAACAGCATCTCAGAGTAAGATACCAAGAAAACAGCACGAAAACGAGGGTACCTGCCCAAAACCACCAACCATCCACGATGACAGTTCGGATGATGGGACACTTGAAGAGGAAGCCGTTAAAGCGGACATGGTGCAGCCAAAACATGGCGTGAAGATGGGAAATCAAGTCAATGCTGCCACAATTCTAAGCTCGGAAGACGATGTTTCCTCAGATGATGAGGAATTAGAGGATGAGGGAGTTTTGAAAGACATAAAGCGTCGGGATGACAATTTTATTCATCCACGGAGAATTATTGCTTATACTCAATTTCCTGACGTTGATGATACTCTCAGTGTCTACAGCACGAGCAATACAATTGACGGACCAATTACGAATGCTCTTAAAGTCAACAGACTACCACCGTATTCTACCCTAGAAGCTGCAGCAGAGGAATTTAGACGCAACAATGATTCAGCCTTCTTTATCCAATTCAAATCGTTTGGAACATTTGACAGACAGGGAATAAGGCATCTACAGAGATTTCACAGACTCAAACAACTGAGAAAGGAAGTTGAGTTTGAAGAAAAATGGCTTGAAAATGCATTTGAAAATCTTGGGAGCAATCTCAAAGATGCCGTCACCGGTGCTCTTCTCGACAGGTGGAATCCTGATGGCAACTTCCTGTCGTCTTATACCAACTACGTTGTAACATCCCAAGATCTTTCATTGTTATGTGGCGAAAGATATCTTTCCGACGAAATAATTAACTTACTCTTGCATAAAGACTGTGACAAAGCCAATGAGATGGAGAAATCTACGAAATTCTTACTACTCCCATCCTTTCTTTCGACTGGTATGGTTTCTGGTGATGTAATTAGACGAGCATGTGATTCTGTACACATTCATGAAGTGAAAACCATATTTTTACCCGTTCATATGGTTCCTGCTCATTGGGGCCTTTTGGTGATTTCCGTTTCCGAAAAGACTCCATATTTTGACGATGGAATTCACTGTGCAATAACGAAAGAACTTCAAAATACTGTAAAAAAGATAATTACTGTAATCCATGACCATTACAAACTGCCGGAGTATGATCCTGTTCAGTGGAAAGGCGTTCAACGACTTCGACATCCTATACCTTCCCAACCTAAAGATTCTGGCAGTTATGGCATTGCAGTAATATGTGCTGCCCGCGATATAATTAATGGAGCAACACCTTATACTTGGACCTTTAAAGACATGAAACGCCTGCACGCCACTTTGATGGCAGAAATAGTTGCAATGCCGCAGTGATAGTCATCTTATAGTGACATCCATCGCGCTGATAAAATACAACAGCAAGTATGAAGTCAATGCCGTCAATCCATTACCTACTAAAGAACACTATGCTGATATCTAGAACTTTTTTTATCCACCATCTTCTGTCACTGCGTCATCTCGTTGGTCTGTCTCGCTCCTATAGCCAGTATGAAGTCAATGCCGTCAATCCATTACCTACTAAAGAACACTATGATGATATCTAGAACCTTTTTTATCCACCATCTTCTGTCACTACTGCGTCATCTCGTTGGTCTGTCTCGCTCCTATAGCCAGTATGAAGTCAATGCCGTCAATCCATTACCTACTAAAGAACACTATGCTGATATCTAGAACCTTTTTTTATCCACCATCTTCTGTCACTACTGCGTCATCTCGTTGGTCTGTCTCGCTCCTATAGCCAGTATGAAGTCAATGCCGTCAATCCATTACCTACTAAAGAACACTATGATGATATCTAGAACCTTTTTTATCCACCATCTTCTGTCACTGCGTCATCTCGTTGGTCTGTCTCGCTCCTATAGCCAGTATGAAGTCAATGCCGTCAATCCATTACCTACTAAAGAACACTATGCTGATATCTAGAACCTTTTTTTATCCACCATCTTCTGTCACTACTGCGTCATCTCGTTGGTCTGTCTCGCTCCTATAGCCAGTATGAAGTCAATGCCGTCAATCCATTACCTACTAAAGAACACTATGCTGATATCTAGAACTTTTTTTTATCCACCATCTTCTGTCACTGCGTCATCTCGTTGGTCTGTCTCGCTCCTATAGCCAGTATGAAGTCAATGCCGTCAATCCATTACCTACTAAAGAACACTATGATGATATCTAGAACCTTTTTTATCCACCATCTTCTGTCACTGCGTCATCTCGTTGGTCTGTCTCGCTCCTATAGCCAGTATGAAGTCAATGCCGTCAATCCATTACCTACTAAAGAACACTATGCTGATATCTAGAACCTTTTTTTATCCACCATCTTCTGTCACTACTGCGTCATCTCGTTGGTCTGTCTCGCTCCTATAGCCAGTATGAAGTCAATGCCGTCAATCCATTACCTACTAAAGAACACTATGTTGGTCTGTCTCGCTCCTATAGCCAGTATGAAGTCAATGTCGTCAATCCATTACCTACTAAAGAACACTATGCTGATATCTACAACCTTTTTTTATCCACCATCTTCTGTCACTACTGCGTCATCTCGTTGGTCTGTCTCGCTCCTATAGCCAGTATGAAGTCAATGCCGTCAATCCATTACCTACTAAAGAACACTATGCTGATATCTAGAACCTTTTTTTATCCACCATCTTCTGTCACTACTGCGTCATCTCGTTGGTCTGTCTCGCTCCTATAGCCAGTATGAAGTCAATGCCGTCAATCCATTACCTACTAAAGAACACTATGCTGATATCTAGAACTTTTTTTTATCCACCATCTTCTGTCACTGCGTCATCTCGTTGGTCTGTCTCGCTCCTATAGCCAGTATGAAGTCAATGCCGTCAATCCATTACCTACTAAAGAACACTATGATGATATCTAGAACCTTTTTTATCCACCATCTTCTGTCACTGCGTCATCTCGTTGGTCTGTCTCGCTCCTATAGCCAGTATGAAGTCAATGCCGTCAATCCATTACCTACTAAAGAACACTATGCTGATATCTAGAACCTTTTTTTATCCACCATCTTCTGTCACTACTGCGTCATCTCGTTGGTCTGTCTCGCTCCTATAGCCAGTATGAAGTCAATGCCGTCAATCCATTACCTACTAAAGAACACTATGCTGATATCTAGAACTTTTTTTTATCCCCATCTTCTGTCACTGCGTCATCTCGTTGGTCTGTCTCGCTCCTATAGCCAGTATGAAGTCAATGCCGTCAATCCATTACCTACTAAAGAACACTATGATGATATCTAGAACCTTTTTTATCCACCATCTTCTGTCACTGCGTCATCTCGTTGGTCTGTCTCGCTCCTATAGCCAGTATGAAGTCAATGCCGTCAATCCATTACCTACTAAAGAACACTATGCTGATATCTAGAACCTTTTTTATCCACCATCTTCTGTCACTACTGCGTCATCTCGTTGGTCTGTCTCGCTCCTATAGCCAGTATGAAGTCAATGCCGTCAATCCATTACCTACTAAAGAACACTATGTTGGTCTGTCTCGCTCCTATAGCCAGTATGAAGTCAATGTCGTCAATCCATTACCTACTAAAGAACACTATGCTGATATCTACAACCTTTTTTTATCCACCATCTTCTGTCACTACTGCGTCATCTCGTTGGTCTGTCTCGCTCCTATAGCCAGTATGAAGTCAATGCCGTCAATCCATTACCTACTAAAGAACACTATGTTGGTCTGTCTCGCTCCTATAGCCAGTATGAAGTCAATGTCGTCAATCCATTACCTACTAAAGAACACTATGCTGATATCTACAACCTTTTTTTATCCACCATCTTCTGTCACTACTGCGTCATCTCGTTGGTCTGTCTCGCTCCTATAGCCAGTATGAAGTCAATGCCGTCAATCCATTACCTACTAAAGAACACTATGCTGATATCTAGAACCTTTTTTTATCCACCATCTTCTGTCACTACTGCGTCATCTCGTTGGTCTGTCTCGCTCCTATAGCCAGTATGAAGTCAATGCCGTCAATCCATTACCTACTAAAGAACACTATGTTGGTCTGTCTCGCTCCTATAGCCAGTATGAAGTCAATGTCGTCAATCCATTACCTACTAAAGAACACTATGCTGATATCTACAACCTTTTTTTATCCACCATCTTCTGTCACTACTGCGTCATCTCGTTGGTCTGTCTCGCTCCTATAGCCAGTATGAAGTCAATGCCGTCAATCCATTACCTACTAAAGAACACTATGCTGATATCTAGAACCTTTTTTTATCCACCATCTTCTGTCACTACTGCGTCATCTCGTTGGTCTGTCTCGCTCCTATAGCCAGTATGAAGTCAATGCCGTCAATCCATTACCTACTAAAGAACACTATGCTGATATCTAGAACTTTTTTTTATCCACCATCTTCTGTCACTGCGTCATCTCGTTGGTCTGTCTCGCTCCTATAGCCAGTATGAAGTCAATGCCGTCAATCCATTACCTACTAAAGAACACTATGATGATATCTAGAACCTTTTTTATCCACCATCTTCTGTCACTGCGTCATCTCGTTGGTCTGTCTCGCTCCTATAGCCAGTATGAAGTCAATGCCGTCAATCCATTACCTACTAAAGAACACTATGCTGATATCTAGAACCTTTTTTTATCCACCATCTTCTGTCACTACTGCGTCATCTCGTTGGTCTGTCTCGCTCCTATAGCCAGTATGAAGTCAATGCCGTCAATCCATTACCTACTAAAGAACACTATGCTGATATCTAGAACTTTTTTTTATCCACCATCTTCTGTCACTGCGTCATCTCGTTGGTCTGTCTCGCTCCTATAGCCAGTATGAAGTCAATGCCGTCAATCCATTACCTACTAAAGAACACTATGATGATATCTAGAACCTTTTTTTATCCACCATCTTCTGTCACTGCGTCATCTCGTTGGTCTGTCTCGCTCCTATAGCCAGTATGAAGTCAATGCCGTCAATCCATTACCTACTAAAGAACACTATGCTGATATCTAGAACCTTTTTTTATCCACCATCTTCTGTCACTACTGCGTCATCTCGTTGGTCTGTCTCGCTCCTATAGCCAGTATGAAGTCAATGCCGTCAATCCATTACCTACTAAAGAACACTATGTTGGTCTGTCTCGCTCCTATAGCCAGTATGAAGTCAATGTCGTCAATCCATTACCTACTAAAGAACACTATGCTGATATCTACAACCTTTTTTTATCCACCATCTTCTGTCACTACTGCGTCATCTCGTTGGTCTGTCTCGCTCCTATAGCCAGTATGAAGTCAATGCCGTCAATCCATTACCTACTAAAGAACACTATGTTGGTCTGTCTCGCTCCTATAGCCAGTATGAAGTCAATGTCGTCAATCCATTACCTACTAAAGAACACTATGCTGATATCTACAACCTTTTTTTATCCACCATCTTCTGTCACTACTGCGTCATCTCGTTGGTCTGTCTCGCTCCTATAGCCAGTATGAAGTCAATGCCGTCAATCCATTACCTACTAAAGAACACTATGCTGATATCTAGAACCTTTTTTTATCCACCATCTTCTGTCACTACTGCGTCATCTCGTTGGTCTGTCTCGCTCCTATAGCCAGTATGAAGTCAATGCCGTCAATCCATTACCTACTAAAGAACACTATGCTGATATCTAGAACTTTTTTTTATCCACCATCTTCTGTCACTGCGTCATCTCGTTGGTCTGTCTCGCTCCTATAGCCAGTATGAAGTCAATGCCGTCAATCCATTACCTACTAAAGAACACTATGATGATATCTAGAACCTTTTTTATCCACCATCTTCTGTCACTGCGTCATCTCGTTGGTCTGTCTCGCTCCTATAGCCAGTATGAAGTCAATGCCGTCAATCCATTACCTACTAAAGAACACTATGCTGATATCTAGAACCTTTTTTTATCCACCATCTTCTGTCACTACTGCGTCATCTCGTTGGTCTGTCTCGCTCCTATAGCCAGTATGAAGTCAATGCCGTCAATCCATTACCTACTAAAGAACACTATGCTGATATCTAGAACTTTTTTTTATCCACCATCTTCTGTCACTGCGTCATCTCGTTGGTCTGTCTCGCTCCTATAGCCAGTATGAAGTCAATGCCGTCAATCCATTACCTACTAAAGAACACTATGATGATATCTAGAACCTTTTTTATCCACCATCTTCTGTCACTGCGTCATCTCGTTGGTCTGTCTCGCTCCTATAGCCAGTATGAAGTCAATGCCGTCAATCCATTACCTACTAAAGAACACTATGCTGATATCTAGAACCTTTTTTTATCCACCATCTTCTGTCACTACTGCGTCATCTCGTTGGTCTGTCTCGCTCCTATAGCCAGTATGAAGTCAATGCCGTCAATCCATTACCTACTAAAGAACACTATGTTGGTCTGTCTCGCTCCTATAGCCAGTATGAAGTCAATGTCGTCAATCCATTACCTACTAAAGAACACTATGCTGATATCTACAACCTTTTTTTATCCACCATCTTCTGTCACTACTGCGTCATCTCGTTGGTCTGTCTCGCTCCTATAACCAGTATGAAGTCAATGCCGTCAATCCATTACCTACTAAAGAACACTATGCTGATATCTAGAACCTTTTTTTATCCACCATCTTCTGTCACTACTGCGTCATCTCGTTGGTCTGTCTCGCTCCTATAGCCAGTATGAAGTCAATGCCGTCAATCCATTACCTACTAAAGAACACTATGCTGATATCTAGAACTTTTTTTTATCCACCATCTTCTGTCACTGCGTCATCTCGTTGGTCTGTCTCGCTCCTATAGCCAGTATGAAGTCAATGCCGTCAATCCATTACCTACTAAAGAACACTATGATGATATCTAGAACCTTTTTTATCCACCATCTTCTGTCACTACTGCGTCATCTCGTTGGTCTGTCTCGCTCCTATAGCCAGTATGAAGTCAAATCCATGCCGTCAATCCATTACCTACTAAAGAACACTATGTTGGTCTGTCTCGCTCCTATAGCCAGTATGAAGTCAATGTCGTCAATCCATTACCTACTAAAGAACACTATGCTGATATCTACAACCTTTTTTTATCCACCATCTTCTGTCACTACTGCGTCATCTCGTTGGTCTGTCTCGCTCCTATAACCAGTATGAAGTCAATGCCGTCAATCCATTACCTACTAAAGAACACTATGCTGATATCTAGAACCTTTTTTTATCCACCATCTTCTGTCACTACTGCGTCATCTCGTTGGTCTGTCTCGCTCCTATAGCCAGTATGAAGTCAATGCCGTCAATCCATTACCTACTAAAGAACACTATGCTGATATCTAGAACTTTTTTTTATCCACCATCTTCTGTCACTGCGTCATCTCGTTGGTCTGTCTCGCTCCTATAGCCAGTATGAAGTCAATGCCGTCAATCCATTACCTACTAAAGAACACTATGATGATATCTAGAACCTTTTTTATCCACCATCTTCTGTCACTGCGTCATCTCGTTGGTCTGTCTCGCTCCTATAGCCAGTATGAAGTCAATGCCGTCAATCCATTACCTACTAAAGAACACTATGCTGATATCTAGAACCTTTTTTTATCCACCATCTTCTGTCACTACTGCGTCATCTCGTTGGTCTGTCTCGCTCCTATAGCAAGTATGAAGTCAATGCCGTCAATCCATTACCTACTAAAGAACACTATGCTGATATCTAGAACCTTTTTTATCCACCATCTTCTGTCACTGCGTCGATCATCTCGTTGAACTGTCTCACTCCTACAGCAAGTATGAAGGCAATGCCGTCAATCCATTACCTACTAAAGAACACTATGCTGATATTTAGGACTTTGTTGTATTTTTGTACAACGATTACTTACTTCGTTTATGCAATGCCTAGATATTACTGATCCCACCTCTTACGGAATAGGAAACTAAACGAGACAAGATCAGAGCAACCACGCCACATCGTTGAACTCTTTTCTTAACTTGCCATTCAAACTGGAAAAACATGCAATCAAACTAAGTAAAAACAAAAAAAAGTAACAACAACAACAACCAAAAAAAAACATTACAAAAATACAAAAACTAAAACAAAAAGGGAAGAAAAAAAGAATCAGCGTTACAGTTAATACTTATTATGACTAAAGACCTGGGATATGCGAAAGGACTGCATGGCCTACTAATTACAAGGCTCATTTATCTTGACACTCCTAACACTCCTGGCTTTACAAACATTTTTCCCCATCAGGGCGTCAGTGCTTTGTCGTAGCGATGGGGCTCGTTTGTGCATCGCAGTAAAAGCACAATCGCTAAATCTGTCGCCACATGAAAGTTAGTAATGTTCAATGTCACTATAGCTATATAGTGTAAAGAAGAATATAAAGACGTGTACAGTAAATGGAAAAGAACAATTGTTATACATTGGATTCGTTTATTTACAGTGTCATCTTTTGGTAAGTCACTACGTTAATGTCTTTAATTTTTTAATTAAGAGGTCAAGTAACCTCTCTCCCTGAAATCAAGCACTACAGTCAAATGAAAAGAGCACCTTGGTCTTCCTAAAAGTGTAAGATTGGATCTTTTTCGTGCAATTCAATATACAAGGCGTTTTTGTAAATGAATCTAATCAGTTCTCCTCAGAAAATATTCAATCTTAAGTCTGCTGCGAACTTTTCTTTTTGATTTAGGAGACACTGGGTTACGTGCTTGGTCTAATGCATAAGGCCGATCGTGAGAATCGTGAGCTATATATAAAATTATCTAAGGAATTGGAGTAATTTCACCAGCGCTGGGAAAAAAAAAATGGAAAATACTCTGGCTGGCAAAACCAAATACAAATCCCTACTCGCTGGCAAAACCAAATGGAAATCCCTACTCGCTGGGAAAATACTCTCATTTTTAAAGGGCTAGCGGGTAAAATGATATTTTACATGCCTTGCTGGCTGGGAAATTTATTTGGAAAAATTTGGCTGGCTGGCACTGAGGAGCGGATATTTTTTTCCCAGGGATGTTAATAATTAACTATAATTAGCGTGGGAACACATGTCGAGTGTTTTAGACATCATATTGAGTGATTTGAGGAAAAGGTGTCGTTGGGTACTCTTGTTAGTTGTCACGTGGTCAGTCCGCACTTATTCTATTGGACGATAAATTTGTAGTACTCAGTGAGCTAAATGCGGTACAACCATGCAGGAACGCATTCCCTACGGCTTCCCTAAATTCAGACAAAATATGCCAGTAACGGGTCCTTCAATTGTCAGAAAAGTAACTGACTAAGGACCGGGGTACTGTCTGGTTGTATGGTATAAAAAGCCACGAGAAACATTGTAAGATTAGACAAAAGCTAGAGGTACAATAAAGGAGAAAACTACCGATTGATCAACATTTGAGTAAGGTATGCTTCCACAACCTTGAGATCCTTTTAGTACGTAACAATTGTTACAAACTAAATTGATTAGTCTAGATACAATGCTTATTTGATTGTGTCCTATAATTACGAGAAGCAGATAAACCTAATAACTTTTAAATTTTGGTCGCCATGTTTCAGTCTGATGAGACATCAACTCTCTTGTATGGAATTTTTTTTACAGGTGGGAGCAGTGAAAGACAGATATGTTGCTGTTGCTAATAACAACGACAAGATGTTTTACTCTTGACGGCAGAGATATTTTAGAAATAACATTTCTAAAGAAGTATGCGAGAGGGTACCGATGGCCTTCCATTCAACAAGTAGAAAATGTTAAAGACCACCAGGTTTTTATGGACAATTTGCATGTGGAATGGACCCAGGTAAAACCAAACACTGCAACGTTACCGCAACTGCAAGAAGTGAAAGAAGCCCATGTACAGGCAAAGAAGCAACTTGACATCAAAGAAAGAGTTGCATAGGTCTGAATTTTAGTCCATTTGTTTTATGCATACTGTTATACCACGCTTTTTAAGCATTTTATACTTTTATTAATCAAGTAATTCTTAGTAACATCTTGTAAAGATCTATTTTTGATATTTGCCTGATGAGCTGATCACGTGGTATAGTATGTTTCAACGACAGTTAGGAAATCGGTATTCGATTACGCCTAAGTAGTTGGAGTGGGATTAGGCAGGTCTCTGTAACAGGTATGACCTACTCGTTGCATACGCAATCAAAATTGAAGGCTACGGGATCGTACCATTGCAGTATGACCTGTTCCCCTCACCAAGTACCTATGCAGAACAGTTAGTCAAGTACATTAGTAATTGTAGGGAATAACAAAATTGAGTATTTAGAGTTTTTGTGAAAAAGTTAGTTGTCACGTGGTCAGTCCGCACTTATTCTATTGGACCATAAATTTGTAGTACTCAGTGAGCTAAATGCGGTACAACCATGCAGGAACGCATTCCCTACGGCTTCCCTAAATTCAGACAAAATATGCCAGTAACGGGTCCTTCAATTGTCAGAAAAGTAACTGACTAAGGACCGGGGTACTGTCTGGTTGTATGGTATAAAAAGCCACGAGAAACATTGTAAGATTAGACAAAAGCTAGAGGTACAATAAAGGAGAAACTACCGATTGATCAACATTTGAGTAAGGTATGCTTCCACAACCTTGAGATTCTTTTAGTACGTAACAATTGTTACAAACTAAATTGATTAGTCTAGATACAATGCTTATTTGATTGTGTCCTATAATTACGAGAAGCAGATAAACCTAATAACTTTTAAATTTTGGTCGCCATGTTTCAGTCTGATGAGACATCAACTCTCTTGTATGGACATTTTTTTACAGGTGGGAGCAGTGAAAGAGATATATGTTGCTGTTGCTAATAACAACGACAAGATGTTTTACTCTTGACGGCAGAGATATTTTAGAAATAACATTTCTAAAGAAGTATGCGAGAGGGTACCGATGGCCTTCCATTCAACAAGTAGAAAATGTTAAAGACCACCAGGTTTTTATGGACAATTTGCATGTGGAATGGACTCAGGTAAAACCAAACACTGCAACGTTCCGCAACTGCAAGAAGTGAAAGAAGCCCATATAAAGGCAAAGAAGCAACTTGACATCAAAGAAAGAGTTGCAAAGGTATAGGTTTGAATTTTAGTCCATTTGTTTTATGCATACTGTTATACCACGCTTTTTAAGCATTTTATACTTTTATTAATCAAGTAATTCTTAGTAACATCTTGTAAAGATCTATTTTTAATATTTGCCTGATGAGCTGATCACGTGGTATAGTATGTTTCAACGACAGTTAGGAAATCGGTATTCGATTACGCCTAAGTAGTTGGAGTGGGATTAGGCAGGTCTCTGTAACAGGTATGACCTACTCGTTGCATACGCAATCAAAATTGAAGGCTACGGGATCGTACTGTTGCAGTATGACCGCTTCCCCCCACCAAGTACTTATGCAGAACAGTTAGTCAAGTACATTAGTAATTGTGGGAATAACAAAATTGAGTATTTAGAGTTTTTGTGAAAAAGTTAGTTGTCACGTGGTCAGTCCGCACTTATTCTATTGGACGATAAATTTGTAGTACTCAGTGAGCTAAATGCGGTACAACCATGGAGAAACGTAACATTGGTGGAGAATCCGGGTACCTCTCGCAAGCAAGCAACATGTTTGCCAGCGTTGTCACAAGCCACAAAGGGCCAACACTATGGTCAATTGATGCAATTACCTATTATTGACATGTAACTGATTTTATCGTTTGACATTCTGTAGCATCATGGTAATTATATCCATTTGTAGTATCAACAAGTGCCACGACGTCAATGACTTTGGGCTGACGTCGCTGCCATGCTGTGGAAGGATGGTCCACGAGGATTGCTTCGAGACCTACATATATGAGAAAGTAACGCTGAACAGTCCTTGCTGTGGGGTACCCTTGTACCCTGTTGGCGACGACCAGCAAATCCCGCCGGGTGCCCTAGAGCAAGGACACATCAAGTTCCAGTTCACGACACTTGGAACGGTGTCGGTGTCGGCCTGTCTGATTCCACCCACACCTCCAAACACACCATTTGTTTAAAAAACCTCCCAGACCAAAGTCAAGACCAAACAGAAACAGTTCTTAGTACATACGTCAAGTGTTATGTCAACTAGGTCAAGTTTATGCAATCATATACTCTATTGTAATCAATTTTATAGTAATAGAAAGTTTATATTCTTTGACAAAGTGCAACAGGAGATGCACCAATCTAACAAGGGGGCATGTTATGCCACGCTTTTCAAGCATTTTATATTTTTATTAATCAAGTAATTTTAGTAACATCTTGTAAAGATCTATTTTTAATATTTGCTTGATGAGCTGATCAAGTGTTATAGTATGTTTCAACGACAGTTAGGAAATCGGTACTCGATTACGCCTAAGTAGTTGGAGTGGGATTAGGCAGGACTCTGTAACAGGTATGACCTACTCGTTGCATACGCAATCAAAATTGAAGGCTACGGGATCGTACCATTGCAGTATGACCTGTTCCCCTCACCAAGTACCTATGCAGAACAGTTAGTCAAGTACATTAGTAATTGTAGGGAATAACAAAATTGAGTATTTAGAGTTTTTGTGAAAAAGTTAGTTGTCACGTGGTCAGTCCGCACTTATTCTATTGGACCATAAATTTGTAGTACTCAGTGAGCTAAATGCGGTACAACCATGCAGGAACGCATTCCCTACGGCTTCCCTAAATTCAGACAAAATATGCCAGTAACGGGTCCTTCAATTGTCAGAAAAGTAACTGACTAAGGACCGGGGTACTGTCTGGTTGTATGGTATAAAAAGCCACGAGAAACATTGTAAGATTAGACAAAAGCTAGAGGTACAATAAAGGAGAAAACTACCGATTGATTCAACATTTGAGTAAGGTATGCTTCCACAACCTTGAGATTCTTTTAGTACGTAACAATTGTTACAAACTAAATTGATTAGTCTAGATACAATGCTTATTTGATTGTGTCCTATAATTACGAGAAGCAGATAAACCTAATAACTTTTAAATTTTGGTCGCCATGTTTCAGTCTGATGAGACATCAACTCTCTTGTATGGAATTTTTTTACAGGTGGGAGCAGTGAAAGACAGATATGTTGCTGTTGCTAATAACAACGACAAGATGTTTTACTCTTGACGGCAGAGATATTTTAGAAATAACATTTCTAAAGAAGTATGCGAGAGGGTACCGATGGCCTTCCATTCAACAAGTAGAAAATGTTAAAGACCACCAGGTTTTTATGGACAATTTGCATGTGGAATGGACCCAGGTAAAACCAAACACTGCAACGTTACCGCAACTGCAAGAAGTGAAAGAAGCCCATATACAGGCAAAGAAGCAACTTGACATCAAAGAAAGAGTTGCAAAGGTATAGGTCTGAATTTTAGTCCATTTGTTTTATGCATACGTTCAGTGTAAATCTAATATGATAAACTCATTATACTGTGTCCAGATTGAAGCAATATGGAATGAAAAAGAGGACAGCTTGGGCAAGCAATCCTCTGTCCGGTGGAAGGACTTAAAAACCCTCCAGCTCTCCATGCCACAAGAAGACGAGGAGCTGATGAAAAACCTCATCCAAAGTGACTGGGAGTGTGGTTGGATAAACGATGAGGTGAGTATAGAAGACTACGTATCAACACGTATCGGGATATTTTTGAACAAACTTCTTTACTCAGTAAACACCCACGTCGAGAACAAAAGATATGTTGAAAAAAGCGTTTTGATAAATTTCTCCTTCCACATGCCCGTGAACACTGACCACCTCGGGAATTCAAAAAAGTGGTTGTAACTAAAGCTGGTCGCTTACGAGAATGGCCTCTCATAAGCGACCACATTTTGAAACATGGTCGCTTATGAGAGCTTTTATTATAATGCTTGGGATATGTAATAGAATCGCATAGATTTACCTAAATCGCGCACTCATTGGCTGAGAAGGCAAGTGATATTTTGTGGCATTTCATCTGTTTTTGTGTGTGTGGTTTGCCCGTGCGCTTTGAAAATATTTTATATATGTTTTATATTTTCTAAAATTTTTTGCATGAACGCTATACACCGTATGCAAAAATGGCTGCCACTAATTATCATAATGACTAAAACTTTATATTTTAAGTGAAAAAAGATTTCAAACAATATTGACATCAATAAAATGTGTGAGTTTGATGTTTTGAAGGTAAAATTTAGCAAATAACTGTACAGCAACTCGTACTCATTGTAGTTTCTTTTTAAGAACAGGTCATCAATAGCTACATGGAACTTTTAGAGAAGAAGGCACGTAAGCTTGTAAGTATGTCGTTGTTAATTATAAAGGCCCATTTACACTACGAAGCTTTTTTGGTACGGACTACCTATTTACTGATAGTCTTGGCATGGATAACATTGTTACTTACCCGAGCAGTACCAAAAAAGGTTTTGTAGTTCGTGCGACCTATACTTACTAACATCTTGTAAACTACTAGGGAATAAACAACATAATTTCTGGCAATTCATTTTTCTATGAATATGCCAAGGATCCTCAAAGGTCCTGGAGAAAGAAGGTAATTTTATTTTTATTTTTATAAAGTCGTAATTAACAACGTGTATTCATGATCTTCATGAAGCAGTTTTTTTATAATCTGATCTTCAACATTTGCACTTAGATTGATTTGGAAAGTATTCGAAGTTTTGCTTCCCGGGACAAATAGGCGGAAAAAATCACTGGAAATTAGGAGTAAGTTGAATACTACTACTTTTTTGAAATCAAATACTTACACACTGAATTCATGAATACAATAAACTGTATCAATTGTATCTCATGCGTTAGTGGCTAATACCGAGTACTGTTGAGTGGTTTTGTTCATTTATTGAAAACAGATCTTACAATTACTGTACCAAAAATTCATCTGCACTCACTGTTAAAAATGTCTACTATTTCAGTGGTTGACTTCCAAAAGTCTGAAATTGCAATATTGGACCCGTTGGTGGATGACAAAGCCGAAAGTGACAGCCGTTTTTGTTAAGTGATGAGGTAATAAAGGAATAATACATGTGTCATTCATTTTCTTGCTGTTCATAATTGAGGCTTTTTAAATTAGAATACTCGATTTTCGCTTTGTCGGAATTTACCCTAACAGGGCCTCACAAAATTGTGCGATTATTATACTATGAACATTTATTAAGTTTGCCCTATAAAAGTGATCTAAGCGCAGGTCGTGTAAGCAGTAAAGTTTGTGATCGGTAATGAATGGATAATTGTGTCGTTGAATACTACTTCTCTCAAATTGTGCTTCATGTGTGGGTTGATACCAGTCTTGGTTAAACTAATGCGCCTCTGATCGAAGACTCTGTTCACAGGGTAGATCATGAGGTGCTTTTTAGCAGACTGTGCAAGTGTTCTCCGCTTGCTGACAGTCGACCAGACTAAACGAAGTTCAATAAAAACGGCGTAAACTGGTTTCTTTGGATAAGTTTTCATGTAAATTTTCAATGTGTTATCCAACGTATTATCCACTGGGTCGATTTCAGGATGAATTACGTGTGCATGTGAGAACAAGGAGCAAGTGTGGCCGAATAACTATTTATACTGGTCGCTAACATGTGCTGCTTAAACAACCCAATTTTGTTCTTTTTTCAATCAACCTTTAGCCCAAATCCGCACTTTGAAGCTGAATCTGCATAAAATGATTTAGACTTCTGTTCCAGCGATCGACATTATCGATGTCAAATTTCGAACCTGACCAAGACGGGAACATATTGGCTAAAACCCAACACTGTCCACAAATATTCGAGTGTAATTTCACGGACTGGTGATCAATGACGCTCATTGGTCGAGGCTGAGGATAGTCCTCCAAGTATAAACTTGCGATTGGATAAGAACGAGGACTGTCCTGGCCATCACGTCAAAAAGTTGAACGTGTAAATTGTCAGACGTACGCAATCTTGTCGGAGCTGGCGAAATTCATAGTAGTTCTATGAATTTATTTTTAATATAGTTTTGCTAATATTTGATATGTTCAGTTTAGATTGCATTGCCGATGAAAACGTAACAATGAACACAGATCATAAGACAGCATATTATCAGTCTAGCATGCTGAGGCGCTCTGCAGTCTGAAAAGATTAGTTTTCGTATGTAATCCAGAAAATTTAAAGTAGCTCTAAATAATTTTTGACGCATTGGTCGGTATAAGTTTTAGATTCCATTGAAATGCATTGAATATTTTGAGTGAGAACACTTCAGTATATAAACAGCTTCTGTTTTCTTTTTGTCAAAGTAACATAGAATTGGGAATCAGTTCTGAACTAAATAGGTATCAAATAGATGGAGACGAAATTTGGGTTGTTCCGGCTATTCAGTGTTTTCTACAGACTGATTGAGACTGAAATGACATTGTCTGTCAACAACAGCTCTTAAATTGACAAACACTAAGCAGATCATGCACGACATGCTATTGGCTAAAACCCAACACTGTCCACAGATCATTCGAGTGTAATTTCACGGACTGGTGATCAATGACGCTCATTGGTCGAGGCTGAGGATAGTCCTCCAAGTATAAACTTGTGATTGGATAATCACAAGTCCTGGCCGAAAAATAGCGTGTAGGTTAAACATATTCTGATTGGTCTAGCGAATGGACAATCCTGTAAGAAGATCACTCTCTTTGAATTTTCCAGATTAAAATGGCATTTTCCATTCTAAAATGGCATATTGTTTATTATATAAGGACTGTCGATCATATATCAAATGCACTTTCTATAAAAAGCTTGTACTTAGTTGCGAACCAAGACTGAGATTGTGGTTCAGGTCATGATTGAAAGCACAGACCTAAGTTAGGAACGTGGATGAGTAACAAGTTCCTTCTGACAATTGCAAGATGGGCTGAGCCTGTGTACAATCTCTCACAAAGCTTTTAATTAGCTACACTGGTACAAAGATTAATAAACGTGTTGCCATTCCAGAAAGTACCCGTAAAGTACTAGTCTTACATTGGTGGAGAATTAAATTGGATTTAGTAATACTGGACTTGACGAAACATCAAATGATCTGCCTTTTGCCAAAAATGGAGAATTTAAAAAGCACTGACATTGACAGACATAGAGCGAAGAAAAAGACCAGTTACTATATATATGTAACTTTTATGTAATCACATATTTTATTGTAATCAATTCTGAAGTATTAGGAAACTTGTATTCTTTGATAGGTGCACCAGAAGATCCACCAATCTAACAAGGGGGGCATGTTATGCCACATTTTGCAACTATTTTCTATAACTGTAGTAGTTTTTTTTGTAGTAGTTTTTATAGTTTTAGACTTTGGAGATCGTTATCAGAACATATCTTTGCATTTGCTATATTGGTATTTGAAGTTCATTGTTTAGGCTCAATGCATTTGCAAAATAAGCTCATCTGAAGTGTAATACTTAATAATAATAATATTATTATTAATATTTATTTAAATAGCGCTATATCATTAATTGTTCGAAGCGCTTTACAATACTAAGAATAGAAAGAAAAAATCTATAATAACGTACAATAAATTGACGTTTGTAGTTAGGTCAGACATATAAGGAAAGTAGAATAGATTCAGGTAAGTGTGCTTATCAACCTAGATCATGGTTGATCAGGGTAGGGGAATTCCCCGCAGCATGTGGCTGTCTGATGACCTTGTAAAAAGTTTCTATTAATTAGCGATTGTTTTGTCAAATTGGTCTCTTAAAAGAAGTTGTTTCACCAGCTTATTAAATGTCTACATGCTTATTCGTACTTGCCATTGAAGATTTATAATACTAGTGAACAAATTATATATGTATTGAGATAATCTAATCAAGCTGGTACATGTAATTAATGCCACACATTGTAAACACTCGGACAAACGTCCTTCAATTATCAGAAAAGTAACTGACTAGTGGTCTGAGTACTGTCTGGCTGTATAGCATAAAAAGCCGTGAGAAAGATTCTAAAATTAGAAGATTAGAATACATTTTAAAGACTGAAGATCAAAGCACAATAAACCTGTTAGCACTTGGAATCTAACATTGGTGGAGAACCTGGCTTTCCTGCTACCACAACTTGAAGGTATACCCTGCTATGGCCATTCAGTATCGTTGACGCTATTCATTTGTTGTTGTGCCTTTTTGAAAAA
Source organism: Actinostola sp. cb2023 (assembly GCA_033675265.1). Lineage (NCBI taxonomy): Eukaryota > Metazoa > Cnidaria > Anthozoa > Actiniaria > Actinostolidae > Actinostola > Actinostola sp. cb2023. The sequence continues at coordinate 4,073 of JAUJYZ010000507.1, read as the reverse complement.
GCTCATTTTTGTCTAGACAAGGAGTAATTTAGTTTTTTTTTCTTCTTTCTTCTTCTTCTTCGGTTTTGAGGGGTTTTCCCATCCTTGTGACTCTTTCTTGTCGTCTAATTCCTCTAATTCCTTGGAACTTGGCCATCAACATGTATGACAAGAATTTATGTGATTGCAAATCTCTATCTTACTCTGGAAAACTTTTTTATGCAAACAATGTGAAAAAATCATTTGCTTAGATTGTCTACATCCATGTCATCTTTGTAAATCAGTTTTCAAAGTTTTAAAATAATTTTACGTTTTTTGCACAGAAAATGGAAGACGTTGAAAGAGAGCGCACAGTTCAGAAGAAGCCAAACCCTTGGCATTTGTCACAGAGATGCCATGCTGTACAAGCCACAACTTGTATGCAAGTTTCATGCTTTCAAAACCTGAAAAGAACAAGGTTCATCATGGACGATGCTCGAAAGCCTAATGATCAGTGTGTGTTTTTCAAATGGGGTGACAATGCTTTTGGTCTGGAGCATGAATACGATACATGGCATGCCATGAAAGGTCTCGTAGAGAACAAAGATGTGGTTGTCACAAACATAACCAAAGACCTGGAAATGAAATGTGAAAAGTGAAATGTCACCTAGAGTACTCTTATCTGATCATGGGCCAAATTTTATGTCAAAATTGGTAGCAGAAGTATGTAAGACATTTCAAATACACAAAGTTAATACATCAAGTTATCATCCTCAAACAGACGGTTTAGTAGAAAGGTTCAATTCAACTTTGTGTCAATCATTGTCGATGTATGTCTCTAAGGATCAAAAAGATTGGGATGATTTTGTTTAGTTATCGGACCTATGTTTCAGAAACTACAGGCGATAGTCCATTTTTTCTTTTGTACGGAAGAGAACTTCGACTTCCACTAAACACTAAATTCATGCAACCATCAACTTCTATTTCTGAACATCGTAAGAAAATTGTTGAAAAACACAACAATTAGCGAAGGAAAATATTCAGAGAAATCAACAAGCTATGAAAGTATACTAAGATAAGAAAGCGAAAGATGTTAATTTTGAAGTAGGTGACCGTGTTTGGGAGTACACACCGAAAACCAAACGAGGTCATTCTAGGAAATTTTTGCATAATTGGCATGGGCCATATAGAGTTGTTAAGAGACTTTCGCCAGTGCATTTCTTCCTGAGAAACAAAAAACAATAAGAAAGTAGATTTTTCCGTACACGCCAACAGAATGAAACACTTTATAGATCCAAGTGTCTGACCAATTACTCCTGAAATTTCAGATGAGGAACAAAATTAACCTTTTCTAATGCAAAACAATATCCCTGAGGACAGTTTTGAAGTAGAAATTGTACCAATAGACAACGAAACTATCTTTGAAGTTGAGAAAATTGTGAAAAGTCGTAAAAGAAGAGGGAGAGACGAGTACTTGATTAAATGGAAGGGATATCCTAATAGCTCAAATACGTGGGAACAGGAAGAGAATATAAATAGACAATTACTTGAGTCTTTTAAGAACGGAAGTGATAAACAATAATATTTTATTTTGTTTTTATTATTCAACAATCACTGGATATAATTATTAAATTTAAATTGGATTTAACTATTGTATTTTTTTGGAAATGACAATGGACGCTGTATGATATAAATGTGTGGAAAGACGCACCTTCGGTGTTATAGGAATTGTTGACAAGAAACTTGATCTAAATTAAATATGCTAATTATGTACTCTAATAATGCGATAAGTGTCCATTATGTCTGTCGATTGGAGATCCAGTCAAGACGACAATCAGGAAAGCCAACAGGCATACACGCCCAAACCAGGTTGCATGATTTGTAGCACATTTAAGCAACTCAAACCAAGGATCATACCTTGCTGCAACACCCCAATACATGACGAATATCTCGCAAATTCTTTCTATGCCTCGTATATCCGGGGACAATATAAATGTCCATTTTGCCGCCGCAAAATTAATCCGTATAATGTGGACAAACTTTTGTCGACTGCAGAATCTGATGCTATAGGATACAGATTTAAAGACCTCCGATTTATCCATAATCAACGGACGTGGAACGCCAACGACGACCAGTTTTATTTTGAGCCACTTCCACTAATGGACGGGCCCCTTAACGATAATGTCGACAATTTGTTCCTAGCGAAGGACGACATCAACGAATGGGAATTCGACAGTGTCTTCTTCAAAGGACAAAGAGATCGACTACACATGCCCCGTGTCCCTACACACCCTCCCGGTTGGGCTGAGGAGATGCAACAAATAAGGCAAGCGGCACTCGCCCGACCAAGACCGTATCCTGAGGAGAATGTTCGCTCATACCCTGGATAAATTCGCATTTGACATAACAATATTTCTATATCAATAAATAAATAAAAAAGGAAGTAATATTTTGTTTCTTTTACCCTTAGGAAACTACTATGTCAACACATATCTTAATCCTTGGCCATTCATTTATTCATCGGCTGAAATCTCTCATTTCAAGATCCAACCAGTTGTCAGAAAAAAAATTCCTTAGGTTCTCATCAGGTTAATATTTAACTTTTTGGAATAGGCGGAAGGACTGTGTTCAAAGTTAAGACTTTTGACTTAGATCAAGTACGTCAGTTTCAACCTGATATTGTGATTTTACAACTAGGAACTAACGATTTAGTGAACCATTTGCCTCATTTCGTAGCTCATTCCTTAGTACAATTAAGTTGCTTGCTACATGAACATTTTGGAGTTAAGATCATAGTAATTTGTCAAGTTCTTTATCGTTGTCCCATGTTTTCTCATTGTCCAGACTTTAACAGTAAATGCTAGAATTGCATAATCATCTGCAACATATTATTAATCCTGTGCTATTTTGTTTTTATTGGCGACATTTTGAACTCTTTAAACCTTCCATGCAATTATTTTTAAGAGACGCAGTTCATTTAAACAATTGTTCTTTATTAAAGTATTACAAAAGCGTAAGGAAGGCAATTTTGAAATCCTTACAGTTATTAGAACAAAGCAGGAGATCAATTACATTGTAAGTTCTTTGCTTCCTACTACTATACCAATGTTAATGTTTTTCCTTTCATTTTTTTAGGACGGCTTTGACATGTTTATTCCAAGGAAAACCTTGTTTTGATATCGTATTGGCATTGTTTTGATAATATCTACGTTTTGTGTTTCATATAGATTTGATCAACAGTTTGATAGCATAAGTGGTAAGGTCGATTTTCATCCGTCTTCTTTAGTTATAAGTCACTCGCCTAAACCACTTACACTTTATCATGACACCAAGCTTATAAATGTCCATGTGAAACTAAATTCGGCAAGATCTGGAAAACCGCAGAGAATGACAAACCATTCATGCTCAGTACTTAGAGAGGAATTTTTCGATCAGCTCTTGAAATCGATTAGTTCAGTCCAAACGACAGTTAACCGGTTATTTTCTTTTCCAGGATTTACATCCTTAATTGAATGCAGTACGTATTTACCTAGGTATTATCAATTTCTAGTTGGAGAACCAGCTCTGATGGTATGCCCAAGAGTGTATAGAAAATCTATGTAACAATGTAAAGAATGGGCATTAGGAAATTGCTATAGTATAACTACTAATGAACGAAAATGGTTAGAAAACAAAAAGCGTTCTCGAAGATCAAGTTGGATGTGTCACGCAGGAGTGTTTGGTCTATTTAGGTCAATTTATCAGATGACGGGCCATTCATGTGAAAGTAACCACGTAGATAATCTAAAGAAATCTCTTAAGCCAACAACTCGAGCTATGTCAATTTCTCAGCAATTGACTCGCAAAATTAATGGTAAAGTTGTTAATCTTTTCAAAATCACAGATTCTATGAATACAAAGTTGAATACGCTAGCCAGCGATTTAAAAGTTATTGACAGAACCTTTTCTGCTTGGTCGTACAAACTCAATACATTTTCTAATACAGTCAAATGTCACGATAGTTTAATGATGGAATTTCTGAGTAAATATTCAACGGAGGTCATTAGGACGTTTTTCTTGACTACTAGTCTCTTGGAAGTACAAGACACGGTTGATCAGTTAATTAAACTCCAGGA